>CALSBV010012228.1:1033608-1134662 GCA_943590825.1 Bovichtus diacanthus | reverse complement strand
TGTTTTGTTTTAAACGAGGGAGAATGATGAGATGCAACTTTAAGACATTTTTACTAAGTTTTATTTCAAGCAGTGTTTTTATATGTCTTTATTCTTGTACTTATGTGTGTTAATGCCCCAACAGGAAAGGAACAATACTGGAGCCTGCTGAAGCAAAACATATCGTTACAGAGTATGTAAAGAAGAATGAACTGGTGGATGAAAATAACAAGAAGTAAGCAGATGCTTAAAAATCCCAGATATATGAATATATTTTCATTGTTACCAAAAGAGTTTCATAAAGGTTGAGATTTAGTTCCATTTGACGTTTGTCTGTGAATATATCTCAAGAATATATTAATGTATTTCCATCTCACAATCAAACTCTGTGTGCCAGTCAGCTGACAAATAAGGAGGATGTGATGTTACAAGAGGATAACATGTGACCTTATCCTAATTGATTACAATGTGACTGAAACAGAAAAGACATCTCATGTTTCCTTTTAGGTCATAAAAATTGTCCGTCTTCTGATGTGAAACAAATTGATAATGAGTAATGGGAGAAATTAAATAAAATCGTCCATGCAACTGGCAAAGCTTTAAGGGATCTCGTTCGCGATGACAAGTGGGCTTGTATAAGGTACTCAGTAGATGGCGGTCGGCACAACCCCAGTTTGGAGAGGCAGACCGCACGGAAGCAAAGCAACAACCCCACTTCATAAAATTTGAACTATCTCTTTTACAAGGCGGCGTGTTTCTTGTTGAGTGCCATCCAGCCACTGCACGATTTTCTGATTTCAATGTTTTCTCCCCTGTTAACAGTTACGTGAGCATAAACCCTATTTTGTGTGACTGCTTGCTCGAGAAATCAGAGTACCAGGAGATCGAGTTCCTCAAGTGGGATGACCTCTTTAGCAGGTAAAGACTTATTTTGTTTTTTAGGGACCACGTACAATATAAAACGTATATGTTGTTATTTAATGAGTTGTACCTCACTCACGCTTACTGTCAAAGCGTCGTTTATCTGTATTCATTTGGCAGGCTACAATGGGAGAACAGTACAGTGCATATTGTGCATATATATATATATATATATATATATATATACACATAAACTGTGGATTTCTATAGGTCAACAATTGATTAAGCAAAAAAGGATAAATTGATCCATTATACTAACATGTTAATACACTGTAATGCGGGCAGGGGGAGACTGTTAGTATCATCATTGCAGGATGGACGCAGGATGAAATAATCATCCTAATGCAAATCCGTAATCCAAATCTGATCTGTAAACAACAGTAATACAGCTGCTCGGAAGTCTTTCACTCGTAACATCTGGTTTGTAACCCCTGCTATGAATAAACAAGATACACTATTAAAGAAGCAAGAACACAGCCCGTAATGTTTTCTGTTCCTTGTGCCTTTAGGTAAAATCTGCAGTGTGTCGGAGACGTTAATTAGAATTTTTTTGAATGGGAGTAATTAGAATCTCAGCAAGAGTTTGTTGTAGTGGTTGGGGGAGGCAAATGCCACCCTTGCATTGCTTTTTCAACCAGTAGGGGTTCGTTAGAATTACCGATGTCATCATTTCTATTAATTGTTTCATTGTGAATTGATGAAATAATGATTTGCGTTGACCTCAGGTGTTTTCTTTTTAAGGTTGATTCGATGGATGTTCTAGTGTTGCCCTCAAATAATGTCAGAATTTGTCATTATAAAGAATTTGAATCTATTGACCAGCGCTGTGAAAGACACTATGTAGAAATCACCTTTGTTACAGAAAAGATGGTGTCTTTCAAGACTGATTTGTACTTATGGATCAAGGTGTTGCAAAGGTTCTATAGCTCCATTGTCAAAAAAAAAAGAAGAAAAAATACACCTGGGGGGCTAAAGAGATGACACATGGAGACCACACAAACTGTGATTGGTCAGCTTGGCCAGTAGAGTTTAGTGATGGAGAAGAAAACATGGAGCAGGGTATAGAAAGGCTCAATGATCTTTATCTTTTTTTAGTAACATGAGGCAAACCTGTATTTTGTGATCTAGCAAAGCCTTTATCATTGCGGTCTTTATTATTTTGGGTAAATAAAGATTGCATGGCTTAGCGATCATTTTCTTTGAAACATTTGTATTTTGTGAGACATTTCCAGTGCAAACCTTGACATTGTTGCTCTCCATGTGAAAGTGAATGATTCAATTCAACAGTATCCCGTCAGTCTCTCTCATCTAACTTTTGGTGTAGATTAAAACTATGCCCTCTCATTTTCCCAGGACGTTGGCAAGAATGCAGGAGTGCTATCAAATTGTGTTCCCCGGACAAGCACCCATAAAAAAGAAGGGCCACATTGAGCCCATAGACATCTCTGTGGCTTCTCGAGGCTCCAATAAGAAGGTGACAAGTTTTACTACAATATCTTGAATTCCCAGTTGTAGATCAGAAGTGATTCCTCAAAAATTATTTCTACCAATTCTGATGTGAGTTTAACAAGAGTCTACAGCTCGTAGCTCTGTGAGGCTGCTCTAAGGCACATGGGTAGAGCTTAATGCTAACTTTAACATGCTCACAATGACGATGCCAATATGCTGATGTTTAGCAAATAAAATATTTACTACGTTCACCATCTTAGCTGTACAGCTGTGTTAGCTATTTGGCAAACTTTAGCATGCTAACACATTAAACTAAGATGGTGATACAACTTAGGTTAAAGGGGGGTTGTCACCTCATGATGGTGCTAAATGAAAAGTGAGCGGATTACCTACATTATTAGGGTTTATTCTCTGGGTACCATTAATGTCTGTGCAGCTTTTTATGTCTATCCATTCATTAGTTGTTGAGCTTTCTTAGTGGCTAAAAACCTGATAATGATAAATTAGCCGATATAATGTATGAACTGAGCGTGGGACATTTTACCTGAAAATGAAGATGGTCTGTTTCTTTTTGCTTTGACAAACCATGACCTGAAACGTACATCTATCTTTTCTGTACAGCACTACTTTTTTTTTAACTTTTTGGCTGACATAAGTGGTAAGCTGATGTCAACTTATTTTTTCTAGCTCTTAATTGTTTCCATATGCTACTTGTAGGTGACCATGATAAAGAACCTTGAAGTGTACGGTTTGGATCCTGCAGTCGTGGCCACTGCTTTGCAGCGCAGAGTCCAGGCCAGCTCAGTGTTGCACACCATCCCTGGCTCCAAGGACAAAGTCCTTGTCCAGATCCAAGGCAATCAGATTCATCAAGTCGGCAATTTACTGCTAGGTTTGGAACTTATTTAAGTATCTTACAATTTCTCTCAATAGTTTCTTTCAATTGCTTTATTTGTAAAAATAACTGTCTAATCTTTTGTTTCCATTTCAGATCATTATCAAATTCCTCGCAAGTACATCCAAGGACTAGACAAAGCTCCTAAAGGTGGAAAGAAAAAGTAACCTATCAACCTTTTACTGTCTTTTAAAGCTGCTTTACTGTATGCGAACACAACAACAACCAACTGTCAGCCATTCATTTGAAGTAATAAAAGTGGTTTATCGTAATCTTCTGAAAGTTGATGAATGCCGCTGTTTTGTTGTTCTGATTTGTCTCCCAGAGATATTAAGAGTAAGGTTACTCGTATGATCATTTAAACCTGACCGGCCTTGATTCCCTGCAAGGTGATTCTTTTCTGATGGTGAAGAGAACTTATGGAGAAAACTCTTATACGAGGTATAAAAAAAACTTTCAAACCATCAGATTAAACAATCAGTGACACTGATCAAATGTGTAAACCCAGTTTACTGATGTGTCTCAATAATTAATATCATGTAAAAGGTCCTGAGTGCAAACCGGATGCGCTCTGAGACAAATGTGTAGTTTGTGAACTCTTAAACCAGCCATTTTCAGCCATGTTTTTTTTATGTCCAGATAAATGGATCTAATTCAGCACATTTCAAGATATGTAGTTTTTGTTTGTTCAGAACAATGCAGTAATCAAAGAAATATAGATACAATGAAAACTTTTTTTTTTTTAAAGTAACAAACCTGTTTTAAACAAGCCATTGTTTTTTGTGTGGAGTTTCTTGAAATTCAAGGCAGCAGTATTTCACGTAACCACACCAAAATAGTTTGTTTATATTTCTCCTGTGGTAAATTCCTTCAAGTTCCTCACAGATTTTGCCATCATTTTTCATTTAATTGTGGTTGTTTGTCTGTTTTTATTTTTATTTTTTTTTGTGATGGACCTCAATTTAAACTGAGGCTACGTGCAATTATACGGCCTCAGTTATCAGTTATGTTGAGGTCAGTCTAGTGTTGCAGCTGCATATTTGCTTTCTAAATCTTTATCATGTTTGTGGTGTTTTTCATGTGATGTTGTGGAAAAAGATGTCATTTGTGCCAATTGATTCCCTGTAGGCAACAAAATTTATGTATAGTCTTGTATAGATCCTGTTAACCCAAGAGCATACATTTCCACTGGGGGTGGGGGAAGCATATGCCTGTCACTTTTTAAAATCCTATGTTTGCCCCCTCACCACAAATTGATAATCTTACTTAAGACTTTCTACTGTTCAGCCACTGTAGTCCAGACAAGTGATCTGAGGGTCAGATGCTACACTCATCTGAGTCTCTTTCAGTTCATTCAGAGCACTCGACCAACACGCAGGAGCAAGCGGTGCAGACTTTTTCTTTTTCTTTCTGGTTTTGCCTCTTACAGGCTGCCCTACCTTATTGATGGTGGTTTCTGGGGTGTATGTGTCCTGAAAGAAATACCTGCAGATTCTACTCATGGGTGAATCAAATAATCTCTACTCTATTTCTTTTTTACCCTGTATTCCCCAAATATTTTTTATTTAAAGTTGATTCCTGTTAAAATTAGCTTGAGTTGAATACCAGTCTAACACCGGACAGTAGAGTAGTAAAGCTGGAACTACAACATTATCAGAAAGTATCGGGTATGTTCACAGAAGGCTTTTGACTGGCATGAGCGTAAATACCAACTCTTTATATTAAACCTTGACATCTTTGTAAAACTAAAATTCAAATTTTGACTTTCGCCCCATGAGACTTTCTGCCAGTCTCTGTAATTTCTAGTAGTCACACTCTCACACACACTCACACACAAACCCTGCACAAATATATTGGCAATTGCTAAATGTTGGCTTATAAAAAATGTTAACAACCCTAATTGTACCTATTCTAGATTTGGTAATATTTTTGTTGAATTAGAAAAAGATATGCGGTACATCATCCATATATGGTCCCAAATGAAATGGTAACAAATGCTTAAATATTAAAATGTTATTGCCTTACATACATTCATAATATTAATTAAAAAAAAAATACATATGTGCTATGTATTTTGTAACAACATAAAAAGTAAAAAATATTAAACCATAGTACAGATGTGTCATGATACAGAATATTACAAGCTGCCTTGTCAAGAGTGATGATATCTTTCAAGCCAAGCTGCCTTTTTTGTTTGCTTCTGGTCTTGAAACCAATTGCAGGAAATTACTTTAAACTAACATGTCAAACATTGGAGTTGTGAGTCAGGATTCTTAACATGTTGAAGGCATTTCATTTTTTCATTAGAGGGACAAAATGAGTTAAACTAAGTAATTAAATTCGGTTTTATGGGGTCCTAGTTCTATTAAAGGCCTTCTAGTCTTCTGAGAGTCATGAGTCATTAACTGGATATGACTGCCATGAGGTCATTTCCTCTGTTTCTTGACACCAGTAAAGTCCACTTGTACAAACTTCCTTAAGAACAACGTGTCAGTAATTGTGTTTATTAAAGAGAGGTGTTTTTTTCATGGCTATAGTTTTGTTTTGCAGTAGAACAGCACCTGTCTGGTACAGGTTAAGAACTACAGGTGAAACTTGGTCTGGGTGCATAATTACAGGTACACGTTAGCAGCCGCGTTGCTCAGGCTCAACATGATCCCAGTGTCTGCCACTATATTTATCCAAAGATTCTAATCATTACGATCCAAACTACATGCGAGTCGTGCGGAGGACGATCTGAGTTATAGCGAGGGTGACGGACAGCAGCATGAAACTCATGGACACAGTCACCAGAAGCATCACAGACTTTATCTTCCTTGAGCGCAGCAGGGGCATGGCTTTGCTGACCCTGGAGGTCAAATCTACTGCGGTATGAATCCGATTGCTTGCAGCATTTGAAGCCAAACCAGGGCGTGAATTAAGAGTTGGGGCCTCTGGTTTGTAAATACACCGGGTCTGGTTCTCGCAGACTGAGGCATTAGACCAATAGTCAGGAATGGCAAAAAGATAACTTAAGCTTTAGTGTCCCACATTGCACTGTTAAAGTCATGCTTGACAACTATGTCTCGTAAACCACAACTACCCACAGTGCCCCCAGCTGCATATCTGCTGTAGTTCTCACTGCTTTATTACTGCACCATGCTAAAACCACGAACCACTAAAACGAGTCCCCCTCCTTAATGTTACTGGAAGCACAGAGTAAGGCATGGGTCATTTTAATTGAACGTAAGATTGGCTTGATTAAATGAAAGGCAGTGCAGGCTTGCAATTCCCTGACATTCAAATCAGACATGGCAGTTCCTAAAATCTTTATCAGGAATCAGCTCCAGGAATTAAATTACATAAATAAAGATGCTGGCAGTCATGTGCATCCATTCCAGTATTCAAATGGATTTTTCCTCAAAAAAGTTAATATTAATAAGGGCTGGTGTGAGGCTTTTTCTTTTTTCTTTATTGTGTAGGTAGTTCATTCATGGCAGAAAAGAGTAGCTCAATTTCTGTTACCAGATGAGTCTCTTTTGCCGTGACATGTCCTCTATGAATGATTATTCCAGACTTTTGTCAGACATTGGATCGCATTCACTCAATACAGCACATTGTGTCATTTGGGCCAATGTAGTGGGTCCAAAGGAGTAATGGCGTGAGTTAGTTGGAGAACAGACAATGGTCACTTTACTGCATTTGAGTATCTGTGGCTGTTGCAATAAACCTGTCCTATCATTTCATGATTGCCTGTCTCTACCTACTTACCCGTGCACACTCTGCCAGTGCACTTATTGCATGTGATCAGAGTCTACTTCAAGACCAGGCAGACCAACTTTCCCAATATTAACATGCTGTGAGTACTGAAATTACCCACGACCGTTGTTTCCGTTCATAATGATAATGTTACGTGTTTTGTTTTTGTTTGTTTTACGATCATTCTCCTGTTGCAAATCAAAAAATGCACTTCAGGAATGCACTTCTACTACAACTGTTTTTGTTCTGTGCGGTTTTGCGGTTTGTTTTTTGTGTGTAGCTTAATGGACTAAGCTACAACTGCATTTTTTTGTGCATCTTCAGTTATTTCTACAGCCTTTTCTGGTCAGCCCAAACACCTGAATTTCATTCAGTAAGATAAGTAAAAAGTCCCTTTAGTCATATAACCTTTACAGAACCCATATTATTCGCACTGCCTTTCTTTGTTAGAACAGTTGCTATCATCATTTGGAAATGGCAGTTGGTAGTTGAGACAGAAGGGAAATGGGGGGAGAGAAAAGGGGTAAGGCATGCAACAAAGAACCCTGGCAGGAATCAATATGGGGACGTTGCGGTTAAATGCTGTGCAGCTTAACCCTTCGTACACTGGTCTGTGTGCGAGCATGCAAACATGAATATTGTTTGTGCTCTGTGTGTTTACCCCAAACCAAAATTGCTCTAACCTGTCCCATCCAATTTGGCTAAAACTGTGTGTACACTAGGCCAACAGTCAGCCAAGGAACTGTACATTTGTAAATGATTTAGTCTAATGTCTTGGCCAATTGATTTAGCATAATTACAGGGCTGCCTTATTTTGAGTCAAATGTCCGATTGTCAAAACCCATCCCAATCCCATTATCATTAATATTTTTAGTACTGGGATCTGATCTGAACAGTTGACTTTTGGGAAATAACCTCCAGTAAGTGGAGGGCGTTTTTTCCTTTCTTTTTTGTACCTCCTATCCGCACATCATGTGTCTGAAGCCATCTGTTTGTCTGGTCCTGAAAAAACCTTTCCAAACCTCTTACACTGTTGACTTGTTGAAATAGCCAGACAGAGCAGTCTCAAGTAGGACATTACATATACTTGGCATAAATCGGTTACCGGCTGTTACAGTTCAGTGCACTATACACTGACATGCACGCTATCCACACTCTTTTGAGGAAGATGAACTCTCTTCTCAGGCTCAAAAATCAAGCCACTTTCTCTCTCCAGAGGTTCACAATGAAGCCCCTCTTTCTCACCAGATTTCCCATCTGTTACAATGCTGAAGAGACACTTGGCTATTCTCCATGAGATAAAAAAGAAATATGTGTCTTATGGCTAATAAATAAAATGTGCAGGAAATTGAAAAGCTATGTGTTAAATATAAAAGCACCACTGATACATATAACACATGCACTGTATATATTTTTTTAACGTCCAATTAGTGTAATGATTAATACAGTGCTAAATGACAAACCACTTGGAATCTATGTTGGATATTTTGATTTCAGGCCAGTATATCCATTCAATCAAATGGACGTGGAGGTTATGTTTTTTGGTTCGATTTGTCTCACTGTTTGTTTGCAGGATTATCGAAAAACTACCGGCCCGATTTTCGTGAAACTTGGATGTAGCACGGGTCAAGGAAGAACCCATTAAATTACGGAGCGAATCCGAATTATGGGGCTGATACACATATTATTTTTGACTTTCATTACATTGACATTAACATTGTGAAAGGGGAGGTCTGCGCTCTCCGAGTGCCCTTCTAGTTAGTTGAGGAGTTATTAGACTTTTTTTCTCAAATACAATTCAGTTGCTTTTAGCTTTCTCTTTAAAGCAATAGTTCAACATTCAATATGCTTGATCATTTTCTTGCAGAGAATAAGATGAAAAGACTGACACCACTGTTGTGATGTCTGTCCATTAAATATGTAAAACCACAATTTTTGCATTTTTTAAAATTTTTTCGCACAGATTAAACAAACAATATATAGCGTGTTAAATAGTGTTTCCACCTGCTTTTATGCTAGGCTAACTGTATCCTGGCTCCATACTAGAGAGTCGTATCAATCAATGTTCAATGGTCTATTTTCTACAGAATAAAAGGTCTCATCTGGAGAGCATTTAATGTCTCCGGCTCCATGGAGGGTCATCTAATAATTCACAGCTACTGGCTTCTTTCCAAGCTGCCCACAGTGATCTGGCTCTACTTAGCACAGCATGTAGCTTGGGTCCCTGCTCCTCCCTCGCAGCCACCCACTGAGGAGATATCTCAGTTTACTGATGCTGTGCCAACAACACTGCACAAAAATATGACTGTGATTACTGTGTGGTGCGGAGGTTACATAAGGCTTTAAGCCAGTCATTAGGAAAGATGTTTTTAAACAGTTCTGAAATCCGTATTTGGCACTCGCCTGCTTGTTTGTAGATGATGTTGGTTGTGGTGTCATTTTGTTGTGGCAGATTATTTTTATTTCACCTTTCCTGTTACAGTAAAGCCTACAGTCCATGTCCAATCCATGGTGACTTGTATACTTTACTTAAAAAAATTAAATAAAATCTATAAAGATTATGTGACAAATACATTTTTGTCATATTGTTCTAATGTTTTGCCATTTGCCTCCGATGTTTTAAAAGTGATGCCCATTTGCTCATATTTTGAGTTGTCACTGACTGTGGATTATGTTTTCTTTTTTTTTTTTACGAATGATTCCACTTGCATTGGTTTCAATTTAGATAACATACTTGCTGATTGCATAACGGCTGTGTGGTGATGCTTCTTTTGTGCTTACGTCAGAATCACTGAGGTTATCCTGCATCACTCTTGGACCAATTCACAGCTGAGAGGATGAGAAGATCAAAATGATTTGGATGTAGTTATAGAAATATTCATCTGTTTTGGTCTGTCGTCTCCAGCAACATCTTTTTTAAAGTATCTGATAATCTACTGACAGTGTTTTGAGCTTCTAATGTGTTTCATACAAATAACAAAAATGCGTACAAACAGTAAAATTCTTCTTTATATTATAATTGTTTATATGCTTTTTATTTGGTAATGAAATTCTATCACTGCCAGGTTTTTATTGCTTGTCTTGAAACAACGCAGAGATGAAAAGGTCTCTCTTTAGTATCTGTGCCAGCTTGCGTAGGATCGTTATGAATCCCAACAATCTTCTCAGAAGAGTGTCCCAATTAAAATTCCAGTGCGCTTGTCATGAGGACAGGACTTTAAATATCTCAAGGCAGAAACTCACAGGAAGCAGATGTCAAACAAGAAAGAAATAAAGAACGTGAAAAAAGTTTGACAAAAAGTCAAGGAACTGAAGCATAAAAGGTAAGTACATATATATGCTGTAGGACTAAGCTCAGTACTGAGTACATTGTAATTCACACTAATGAAAAGGTGCAGATTATCAACAGTGATTAGCCTGGGAATTAGCTGACACAGTCTGTGTCGCCATCTCATGGTCATCAGCCAACACAGCAGGATCTCCTCACAGTTCAAATCCCAAAAGCAGCTGAAGCAATACACAGGGTTAGCTTTCATGAGCCCTGAACAATAATAGTATCCTGCCAATAATGAAATGCCTTTTGAAAAGATAATATGTTGGAACTGTGTCGGAGAAGTTGATATCCTTCTCAGCACAAAGTGAGCCTTACACTGGTGGTGTTTATTACAGGGTTATTGTTTTGGTTTGTAGTATGGTATACAGGTAATCATTGTATTGTGCTTTAGTTCTTGTAATTGAAAAAAAACAAAAAGAGTGAAAGAGTGTCAAATTTAACTATAGGAATGCCGTATAAATTAATGTAATGTAAATGCCACTAAGATTTACGCAAAGACAGCATGCTTAAAGGAATGGTTAAACATTTTGGGAAAAAAGGTGTATTTTCTTTTGTCGTGATGTTGTGATGATGATGAAGGAGTCTCTGTTGACACCGGCTTCGTTGCATATATAAAGTTTATTACAAGTAGCACAGCATCAAACACCAAAAACAGGCGACGTGAGGGTCCCAAGCCAAAATGAATCCTCTCTCCTTACATCACTCTGTCCCTGTAATTTATAGGGACCGGAGACCTCCTCCTCCTCTAGCAGGTCATCTGGGGTCAAGGTGAGGATGAGCAAATATGGACAAACCCACATGTTAGCATGTAAATTTAGATGCCCTATTCCCTAGTATGTAGTGGGGAGGCCCCTTCCAACATTCCTCAGGATCCTTTAGGTAAACATGTATCCCAAACAACAACTTCAGTATTCTTCCATGGTAAAGAAACTAAACATTGTATATTGCCAGGTTATACACCACAAAGGCTATTTGCTTTCTTGTTTAAAGTATGATGAAAAGATACCACCATCATGGCTGTACGGTAAATATGAAGATACAGCTGGCAGTTAGCTTAGCATAAGCACTGGAAACGGGGAAACAGCTAGCCCGCCAAAGGGAACATCCAAAACGTACTCAACAAGTTGGCTTAATCCATAGAAAAAAAGTTTAAAAATAACATGTTTACAGGTGCTTTAAGGCAAGCTGTTTAACCCTGTTTCCAGTCTTTATGCTAAGCTAAGCCAACCAGCCGCTTACTTCAGCTTCATATTTGTTGCACAGACAACAGTGGTATTGGTCTTCTCATCTAGCGCTCAGCAAGAAAGGCAATAAGTGTATTTCCCGAAATCTTAAACTATTCCTTTTAATATAAAGCTAACCGGACATATTATCAGTTCATCACAGTGCTGAATAACAGTTCCTTAATGTTAGAATATGTAATCAACAAGCAGGAGTATTCCTGCAGAAAAGGTTAGCAATGCTTGCCATCGCTTCAGAAAGAACTAACAATACCTCCATGTTATTCAACTAACCCACAATACAGGCAGAGTTTTAGGATACATAACTCAATGCTGCCAGTCACTGATCCATCAGACAGGCTACCATACGTCAT
Source organism: Bovichtus diacanthus (assembly GCA_943590825.1). NCBI lineage: Eukaryota > Metazoa > Chordata > Actinopteri > Perciformes > Bovichtidae > Bovichtus > Bovichtus diacanthus. Next base: position 1,122,752 of record CALSBV010012228.1, on the reverse strand, counting down.
CATGCTGAGAGGATTGCAGTGCTATAAAAGGATTACACCATTTGACATTTTTCCTGACCAAAACTGCTTAACCACTTTGATTAGAGACCCAAAAAAGAAAACATTTATGATGAAACAGCAGATCAATTCAGAATATTTTGGGGTGGCTGATTCTTTTCTCATGGGATTGATGTGGCTGAATCATGGATAAATATAGATTATACATAGGACACAGATGTCTCAAAGTTGCCCGCCGTGGATCCAGCATGCTCAGCCGATAGTGTAAATGTTATTGCTCTGTCTTTCATTTAAAATGGCAAAATGAAAACTAAGGGAAACTGCAATACACATGTAAAGTTATTTTTACAAGAGCACATAGTTCTTCGTAGATCAAACCTCTTAATTTTGCTCTCGAAAGTGCAGCAGATGAAGGCAATTAACTTTAAAACCTCTCAAACTTTCTTTGACCCCCTAGAGCAGGCATGTCAAACTCAAGGCCCGTGGATAATCCTATCTGATTATTTGAATATTATCCAACATGTCTATTCTTTTCAATAAATGTTAAGCCTGTTTGGCCCTCGACGTAGTCCCAGATTTTAATTTTGGCCTTCTCTGTTATTTTAGTTTGACACCGCTGCCCTAGAGGGTCCAAGGTCCACAGAGTCGCCCAAAATCCCTTGGGGAAACACTGCACAGTAAATGCATTCCTTTGCAGATGCATCCATGTGGATTGTATTTTACTTTCTCTCTTTCTTTGATTAGTTTTTTAATCAAGCATTTCAAATCTTTCATGTATCATGCCCTGCGTTCATTTAGAGCTTATTTGCAGTGTTTGTTTCTATTGAATCCTTTCACTATAAAAGACAGACCTACTTTTGATTGGACAGAGATGAAATAGACAACGCCAGGAGCCATAAAACCATACATTTCCCCTGCCATTAAAACATGGATAAGTCATTTTCTTTCTTTTTTCCCCCAGATATGTTTCTATGTAACACACAAAAAAGTGTCATAGAATTTGAAAGTCCAGTTTAGTTTCTTTAGTGTCTCTAGATTTCAGCACCAAAACCTTGTCTTAAAAAGGTTACGTACTTTAGAACAAGAGCGAGCCTACACACAGATCCCTTAACAGCAATTTAATCTATTTGTACTCTCTATCTATCGGCTATAATGTGTGACCAAACCCATCCGATGTTTTACAACGTGTGAGTGGATATATTGTAATGTTCCAGATGTTGCCCTCTTTCTGAGCTCAATAGATTTTCTGGATTATCCATAATAGCTGTGTTACTAAAGAGGAATGACTAAATATGGTACATGTGATGTATATGTATTCATATGTGTACTAAACACTATGTGTATAATGTATCATTATCATCATCATCAATGCGTCATTCGAATATAAAACGGCCACAAACTGCCAGAGCTCAGAACAGTTCAAACATCTAAATAAAAGAAGGAAAGATCTCAAAACCATAAAACCATAAGCACAATTGAAGATATTTGAAATCAGAAAATTGCCGGGCCCACATGATATCACACCTATTCAGTTGAATAGGTATTAATGTCTCATACTATACTGCAGCTGGGAGATTCAGTGCATCTGTGTTGCAGTTTTGAACCGCTGCAAGAAATTTGCCCAAAGCACTCATTTCATCAACTCGAGATTCTTGATTAATTTAAAGCCATCCTGCTTTGAAAAAAAGCCATCTTCTTCATTAGGAACTCTCCAGGACAGGGGACGTGTGATGTGTGGCATTCCCAACGAGGGGGGCAGGTTCAGGGGTTGTGCTTAATTAGGTACAAGTGCAATTTGTACATCATAAAAGTGTCAACACGTCATTGGTTGAATATTTAGATACTTAACTGTTTTGGTTCTCAAACTTCTCTCATAACATTGTTTTCAGCAAACAGCAAACGCGCAGTACACACCCTGCGCAGCAGAAAGACACCGAGACTCGATCATGAACACAGTGGAACAGGATATTTTTCCAAGTTGTTGGTGGAGACCAAAAGTCAAAAAAGACATTAACCTCTCCATTAATCTCTCCTTTTACCTTCTGACCAAACACCCATAAGAACACTTAGTATTGACTTCATGTGTGAACTCTGTCTTTATTATTCTACATGAAAGGGGGGGAACCAAGAGGGAAAAGAAGCTCAGGGGAGCTGATAAACTCTTCGCCTCTCCTGGAGATGAAGCGTCGTCTTTTCATCCAGACACCTTTAAGTAGAAGCAACACACGTTTTTTTATAGATGCACACTATACGATAGTAGATTCTCTAAAAGTATATCATTTAATTATAACTTATCCCTGATAAAGTGTAATATCAACCTCTTTCTGTCCACTTTATCACTCTCAACTACAACCTGATAAAGTGTGTGCAGCAGAAACGTAGAGAATCACTAGTGATACTTGATGCTACAACTTTTGTACTGAAGCTGGAAAATATGCTCATTTAACGACGAGACTTCAGGAAGTTACTGCTCCTGCGGGCCCAATATATTATCCAAAACATAACCTCCAATAAAACCCTTAACATGTCATTTTAATCAATCAAAGATATAACAAGTTATTTATTGAGCATTGGAGGTGCTAAGCAAATTGTATTTACCTTTGAACAGAACCAGTCTCGCTGTTTTTCTGTTTCAAGTATTTATGCTAAGCAATCATCTTCTGGCTGTAGCTTCATATTCAACAGACAAAGACCAAATCTCTGCCAGAACGCAAGTAAACGTATTTCTCAAAATGTTTGACCAATTCCTTTTAAAGTTTCCAAGAAATCTTCACATGTTAGCATTTAGATATGGGATAAATTCAAAATGCTAATATATGTCCTACAGGAACAAGGAGGCAGTTTACATTATTGACCCATGCCTCTTTGAAATGCAAGCTTGTACTTAAATGTCAATCAACGCTGAATTCTCCTTTGACTGGGGTCATAGCTCAAGTGCTTTTATGGTTGGGGGGAAGGTGGTAGGTCAACAGGTGGCGGGGGCAAGAGGGTCATATTGTATATATTTCTACGGAAATGTTTGGGATGAAATATATTATATGGATATTTGGAGGGCCGAACTAGAGATCATTTCTGCCTTTGGATGTACTCGCAGACTGCAGCTTGGCGTCAAATTCAGAACATCTCGCATCCCACCTCCCCACTGCTCCCAGAGACCCGTAAGTCATAAATCTGAAACATCCCTGGCCAATATTTCAACATGGATCCAGTTGGCAGGTGTCATGTGTCTGTATGATAATATTTAGAGCGTCGCTTTCCCATCACTTTATCACTTAACGAGGCAGTGGGGGGGGGGGGAGTTGGAAATACCTATATCAAACATAAATTGGCAGGCTGCGATTCCATTGGTACACCCAGTATTTATTCCTTTTCATTATTTGTTTAGTTTACAACTTACAGAAACAATTGACTTGTATATAGACTTTTTATTTTAATTTTATTGTTGGTCCTTGGCGCTTTTATATATTTTTTATATAATATTTAGAAATAGGCTACATCTATTCTTTCACATACTTGTGCAAATACATTAACAGTCTGATGTTCATGTTGGAGATGAACAGATGGTACAGGCATAAATAATGAGTAATAATATAGATGGTAAGCAAAAAGACCTGTCACTCCTATTTGTTGTAAGCTTTGTATGTTTTCTATTCTAAGCCTTGGTGTTCTATTTATTCAGAATTTATAACATCAACACCGCCAGTTATATATATTGATGCACTGATGTTTTGCCTGTAAATTGTGAAGTTAAGGGAAAGGGTTTAATGTTTTCAGGCTGGCAGCAAACTGTAGAGAGGTTGTGAGGTCTTGATAACAAACTAAATCAGCAAGATGTTGGTTAATCAAAATGTATATGTTTCAATTACAGAAAGAGCAAGGAGTGTCTAGCATAACCTCCATTATCTAATTTGAGCCGTCTGCAATGCACAGTCCTTGGTTCAAACCTGGTCTGTTTTTAGTTCCTTGTGTCAATATGGTAGTGACACTATAGTGGTCTAGTAGTCAGGCTTTCAAATACAACACCGGAAGGTTATAAGTTCAATACCATGCTGAGCAAGGTAGTTAACCCTGAGTTGCTCCAGGGGACTGTCCCTGTAGTTAGTTCAATGTAAGTCGCTCTGGGTAAGAGCGTCTGCTAAATGACCTGTAATGTGATGTCAATATAAACATTTTTTTGGCTGAATAGGTGTGTCAAAGGCTAGATGACTAAATGCCTTTTAGAGGAGCTGAATAAACAATTGTAAACCACAGAACAGGCCTTGCCCCTGATCAGGAAAAATCAGCGCTGCATGGCCTTAATCTGCAGGATTAGAGCATAGAAAAGTTACCTCCGGTGTGTTTGTGTGTATGCAGAACTTTCTTTGTATGTAATTTGCCTGTGTGTTTTCTATGATTGCATGCTTTTATATACCAACATAGGTGTGAATGAGTGTGTGAACAGTCGTATCCAGAGCCACATGTGCAGCAGCAAGCCGGCAGGGAGGGAGGGAGAGAGAGAGAGAGAGGAAGGGAGGGGAGGGAGGGAGGGAGGGAGGTGCCCATGGGTTAAGAGCTAAAGCCGCTTGGCCCAGATGAAGATGGCACTCAGGCTGTCTGCCAATCAAAGACCAGCCAACAGCCCACTCTCACTGACAGGGCAGGGTTAGGCCACACGCATACCCTATGTACATGCAGCCTACAGTATATACCGATATAGTACTGTGTATGAAATAATGGAACTCGAAGCTTCAAAACAGTAGTCCACAAGCCAATTGATTACGTCACGGTGACTACGTCCACTTATGTACAGTTTATGTTTCATCCCACATGACACTGGAGTTCTCCCAAGATCTACGGATGAGTAAAAAGCAACAGCTGTTTATCCTAATATTTGCATAACGGTGTGGATGGAGAAGCACATTCATTTGCATTTTGTTTTTTGCAGATTTTTGGGGGAAAATGTGCTTAACATTTGGAGTGAAACCTAGCAAATGTTGGATTGTGAAAATATGTCAATATTTTATCGGGAACCCATTACATTTCCTTGGGAACCACTGAAATGACCACCTGTGGGTTCTGGGCACTCAACACATTGAAAACCTATCAACATCACCGCTGGTATTTGAGGGCTGACCCTGGTCTTCTTCTTTATCTCCCTCATGCAAATCCTTAATATTATGTCTAATAAACTGTCTATTTTCTTTGTGTTTCTTTTTTCAAATTTGTTCATCTCACTAGGTATCACGCTTGATTCCAGACTAAAATGTCCCATTATCCTCATGCATTCTGTCTTTTCCCTCTTGTGACCCCCTATGTAACCCTTTCCTAGCTTACATTTACATTTGCTTACAATTCCAGCACACATCCCCTTAACTTTCTTTCTCCTCCTTCATCTCACTCAGATATTCTGATGTCATTTTTTTTGTGTGTGTCTTGTAGTAATTGCAGTGCAATTAGAAGAACGCATGATGTTTAAAATATCAGAAAAAGCCTGAGTATCACGATGTGAACATGATGCAGTTTGTAGCTGGTTTCAGTCAATGAGGATAAAGTCTCTCTCGGCATCTGCCAAAACTCAGAGCTCATCTGATGGGCACAGTTCACTGTGACATAATGTCAAGCATACAAATACTAATGGTTTTAAAACAAGCTTTCATGTCATCCATTAAATGGCAGTTGTGTTTTAGCCATGCTATCTTTATCACTAGGCAGGTGGTGTGGATTAGGGATGCTCTCTAAACTTCTGTTTGATGCAAGTGTCATACAAAAATGTATAATCTACAGGCCTGTAGCTTTTTAGTATGGAACGTCCATATTTTCCTTCATTACTTCATCTTCTAGCCTCTCCTCAATTTACTCCTCTGATCTTCTTCCATGTGTCCCATTTTACCCATTTGTCACAATCTATCATTTCTGTTCATTAAGCCACTTCTCCTCGGCTGCATGATGCTGCCTTCCTTACTAATTAAAATTTCACTGGAGCTCAGGGTCATGTAGGTGACCCCCATGCAATGATTGAAAGGTATTGATTCATACTCATACTCATTGTCTTTGTAAAATTCTCCAGAGTGTTCCAGAAGAAGCCAGTGTGTGTGTAAGTGTAGGTAATTTGATATAACTTCTTATTAAAAAGTACATTTTTGTTTCCTTTTTTAAAACACAATCCATACAATTTTGAGATAATAATAATACATTTTATTTATAATAATAATAACAATGTTATTTTTAATAATACGCTTTATTTGTATAGCAACTTTCACACAAGACAATGCAACTTATTGTTTTCAAAACAGTTAAACAAATAAGTTAAAAGGTAGCAAACAAAACAATACAATACAATAAGATGTGTCCTAACATCTTAGGACGCATGGCAGGCAGGTTGTTTCACAGTTTTCATGCACTGAAAATTTTGTCTCTTTTTTTGGATCATCACCAATAATTTATATAATTTCAGTTGTATGTCGTCCACGTAGCTATGAAAATATCATTGTGTTTTCGTAGGCTTTGGCTGAGTGGAAGCATGTGGAATGGAAAAAGGAGTTGACTAAGTATTGAACCTTGTGGAACACCATATTTAATGTAATGACATTTGAAACATGCTCACTAATCTATTAAATAGGTATCGATCCAGTTGAAGGCCTTTCCAGAGATACCAACTAACGCAGTGTGATCTATCGTATCAAATATGGCACTTAAATCAAGAAGCAGCAGTAATGATGTAGTAATAAAAGAACAGAACACTAATATTATAGGTTTCCCATCACTGCCTATAAATCCAAGAGAGCGGCCAAGAGATTGTCTTTCCCTTTCAGATGAGGCATTTGATAAAGATATAAATAAAAAAAAGAAAAATAGTCTCCCAAACGCACTTATCCAAGAGACCAAAGCCAACCAGGTCAACCAGTCTGCTTGGTAACGGTGAGAGGCTTACATTTTAAGTTCAAAGAGTCATACAAGTGCAGCCTGCAGGCCTTCAACAGATAATGGGCCATGGTCACGCAGGAAAATATAAAAGAGAGAAACAGGGGGCGGGGGAGGGGATAACAAAAGAGGGATGAATACACAGTAATGAAATGGAATCTCATATTTCATCTGAAAAGAACATCAAAGGAGATGCTTAATCTCAGGAGGCAGTATTTTGTCATCTGAAGTGCATCCCCTCTGCCTCTCAATCCCTCTCCATCCATCTCTCTCATGATGAGAAGGATGATGATGAACGTGCGTGAGGGAGGGAGGGAGGGAGGAAGGGAGGAAGGGAGGGATAATACCTCCTGAATACATGATGAATGTAGTCATTGGGCTTAAACTGACTGGGGGGTGAGTGGCGCACAGAGACCGAGAGCGTGCATGTGAGTGACACCGAGCAACATCATCAGCTCTCCCCTGCAGCCCCTCTCAGTCTCTCCATCCTCCTCTTGAAGAGAGACACATGGCATCACGCAACAAACAAGACAAGTAAAAGAGAGGAGGAAATATTGCTTCTTTTTTTTTTTTTTTTTTTTTTTTTTTTTTTTTTTTTTTTTTTTTTTTACTGAGCTACCAGGGGCAAGAAAATAGAGTAAGTGAAATACAGAAGTAAAGCATCATCTTGTGGTTGGCTCCAGCCCACAGAGCATCCAGCTTTTTTCCAAGCAACCACAAGATCAGAAGCCTTGCTCAGCGTGCACTGCCTGAGGAGGAGAGAGGATGCTGAACAACATGACGGATTGTGAGGAGGGAGAGGGGGGACCCAACAGTCAGGGTGAGTGACGCAACCTGGACACAGACTGATGTGGGAGAGGAGTGCTGGGCAGTGGGTGGACGTGCCGTGGGTCCGTCAATTTGCGTATGTGTGAGAGTGTCAGCGTGGGTGATGAATGTGCGAGCGCACGTGTGAATGAGGGAAAGTTAGGAAAAGAGATTATGTCATTTCAGGAAGATAAGTGTTAGTCTCTGCATCTGCCTTATTGTGTGTGAAGAGCTAAGAGAGACAGACAGAGAGATGAAACTTGCATGCTCTGTCAGCTCTCGTTGTGAGTTCATTAGACACAAAACTGTATGTTCCACATGTTGGAAGAATGGAAACAAGTCAATGTGCTCCAGTCAAGCGTGCGTTGTCGCTTTACTTGTCACCTGCTGGGGTTGCTTATATCGGACTTCTTTTTTTTTTCTGCTGGTTTTTCAAAATCAGCTGTTTACGGTCAGGTGGATGGATGAATTCGACAGCTTGATAGATGTGCGTCAGATGTTCATCCTGTGTCTGTACATTCGCACGTCCATGTCAAACACTTAGCACTCTATTACAAAAAGGTTCTGGTGAAACCAGTCTTTCACTCTCAAACTCATTCATCTCTCTCCCCATCAAAAACATCTCGCCAGGGGCACTATCTGCATTTCGTAATAGTGCGTGTGTGTGGCTTTGAGTGTTTGTGTGTGTGTGTGTATATATAGAGTCTGAGTGTGCCCAAACATGCATGCAAATATGTCTTGGATGGCACCTTTCCATATTTATTGTATTATGCTTAAGATGCAGAACAACCTTTTTCACCAAAATCAGTTTACATTCAGTTTACTTTCATTAGTTTTTAATAGAGTTTGTATTTTGATAAAAAATATTATCTGGTTTCAACTGGGAGGATGAGAATGAGGATTTGCTCGGGGTGTTTTCACCGAGAACGTGTGAATAGCATTTATTTTTACAATGTTTTACATTTTGTCGACTAAATGATTAATTGATTAATCAAAAAAATTAAAGGCAGAATAATCAATAATTAAATGAATTGTTAGTTGCAGCACGAGTTATAACACATTTGTTTTTTTCAGTATATGTTTTTTGTGTACACATATTCAACAAGGGAAATTCTGAAATTCATCACACATCAATTGTGTACCTCTATGTGTGAGTGACAGCTCGTTTAACATGGTATAAAGCCCTTGAGGTGTGACACAAATCTTGACTAGTTTTGGTTTGTTGTGGATCATAATGTGCACCTCACATGTGCAGCAAAGTTTAATATGTATTTGCAAGAGAAAAACTCTACTGGAGGATTTTCTTGTGTTTTCTTGTGACTGGCTGACTTGACTTGGCCAAAGCCTGTTCTATAGAATTATTAAGGCAGAAAATTGGATTATAAGCACACTTACATTATATTGAGTGGAAATTCAGTCTGCAGTGATCCTCCTCCACTCTCTTTTAGTTGTTCATTAACTTCAATAACATCTTTCACACATTCACATCTTCTCATGCAGAAATATTGGCCTACAGAAACTAGTTGGCAATGCACACACACACACACACACACCAGTGCTGTGTAGGTTTAGGCTTAATATATCTGGTAATACAACAAAAACATGGCTGCCCCAGAAAACATAAAATTATCTTGCACAGTCTTCCATCTATCTAGTGACAATTGCTCAGTAAATGTAATTATGTTACACGTCAGAGTTTTGAGGCTGTTCTCATTTTAGCACATTTGACATAAAAACACAGGTGTTTGTATGTAGAAAATTAGCTGCAAGCTAAACACAAAAAAAAAAAAATAAACAGCAGTTGGTCTTTGAAGTTTTAACTGGAAGAAATTGTGAAACTCTAAAAACAGTATTGGGTGAAACACAAAAAGAATAAATGGTAGTGATTCCACATTCCACGAAAAAGATGAGATATCATAAACAAGAATTTGACCGAAGGAGGCGCTGGAAGCAATATTTTTGAAAGGGGGGCGTTTATGTGTTTTTGGGGGGCGTTTGTTTCATAGCAGTCTTTCTCAAAGAGTGGTCCGCGGACTAGTGTAGAGTGTAGCATAGATGTAGCATAGCTAGGTATCGACGTAGGTCAGTTTTACGATCTTACGTCATAAATGATCTGCGCGTCAACTGACAAGATGGATCGATGGCTCAAGACCGGGTCAGTTAAAAGAAAATTAAATGAAAATCTGACGAGACAGTCAAGGTGCATCGTCCTGAAGGAGGTGGTTCAGCAGCTACAAGTGGTTCAGCTGCAGCGAACACAAGTGATTTTGTGTGTGTTTGAGGACCCCTGATGTAAAAAGCTTGGCTGTAAAAAAAAACGTAATTTTCCTGAAAAAAGCTTGAATGTCAAAAAACAACTTAATTTTCATGAACAAAGCTTGGATGTGAAAAAAAACAAAATTTTCTTGAAAAAAGCTTGAATGTCAAATTTTTTTTTTTATTTTCTTGAAAAAAGCTTTAATGTAAAAAAAACAAAAAAAAAAACCATAATTTTCTTGAAAAAAGCTTGGATATGAAAAAAAAACTTAATTTTCATGAAAAAAGCTTGGATGTCAAAACATATTTCATGAAATATTTTCATGAAAAAAGCTTGTATGTGAAAAAAACCTTAATTTTCATAAGTAAGTTGCGGCTCTGTTTGCTCGGACATAAACTCAGAAAACAAACTGAATAATAATCAACATTAAAATTCAGGGGAGACAATTAGCCTACATTTTATTTGATGGGGGGCGGTAAGGGACCTGGATAATGGGTAGGGGGGTGCTGGCCCAAAAAAGGTTAAGAACCACTGCACTAAACCATAGTGAGAAAGTCATTAGTTTTGCTGGTACTGAACTAAGACATGAATTGCATGTGCGTTTGTATGACACAGAAATTTCAACTCATTGTGTGCATTAGACTGCACAACGGAGGCTCAATGACCTTTTGCCTTTTAAAGGTCATGATTTGAGTTACACCATTACACCATACGGGTGAATAATGAGGTTACATTCGCGTTACACTGGAGTGTAACACGCAGAAAAAGAGGAATCAAATACCATCTTATTATGTTCCTATCTGTTTTAATAGAGTGGATGTTAATCAATAAGCGCAACAGGAGTGTGTAGAGGGTTCAATCCTGGTCCAGGTTTGCTGCAAAAAACATTTCAATTTGTATTGTTTTCTGTAACAAAAATAAAAAAAAGCAATTGGCTTTTCTAGTAAATTACTTTCCTATTCAGTTCTATATCAATATATCTACAACCCCTTTTAGCTCAGTCTTGTTTTTGATCAAATCCCTTTTATCTTTTATATGTTTCATACATCGTGAAGTATCCTTTAAGAATTCATTATCATTTTTGTAAAACATGCAGCCAAGGCTTTAAGAACTGATGAATAGCAGTAGTACTACGTGTGGGTGCTTCTCATTTAAATTTGAAAACACACTTGGAAGAATAAAAGATGTCCCTTCGCTAAATATAGCAGTCAGTTTTTCTTTTTTCTTTGAGGGTTATGTAAATAGAGTATGCTCAGAGTTACCAGTTTATTAGTTACATCTCTACAGTGTAATGCAATTCAATACAAATATCCTGCATTATTTCCTATTTTTGGGAGGCTTACAGTATATGCTGCATCAGTTGAGACTGTGTCAACTTTCTGGTAATTTCTGTGGCTGTAGTTAATGGTGTTGTTGTGTTGGACTACAAAGTGGTGGAAGATGTATTGTCATCTTTTACTGAAGTAAAAAATAGCAATAAAAATATACCCCATTACAAGTACAAAGTCAAATAAACAAATCAGAAGTATCAAAGTGTCAAAAGTAAAAATACTCGTAATGGCACCATTCAGAATTTTATCTTTATCATATGTTTATATATTATTGGATATTAGTGCTGTCAAAGTGGAGCTCATTTTAACTTTATATACAGTTGGGTAGTTAAATCTATAGCATTGCAAATGTGAAAAGTAACCAGTAACTATACTTGACTAATACATAAAGTGGAGAAAAAAAACATATAAAGTTGCATATGATGGAAATATTCAAGGTAAGTACAAGTAAATGAATGCAGACAAAAGAGAAGGAACACATTGTAATACAATACAATCCATCAGAGTTGTCAAAGTGTCCTTGAGCCAGGCATGTAATCTTCAACCATACTAATTAGGATGGAGTGATATTCCTGAGCCCAACATCAGGCCGTCAAACCCAACAGTAAAGTCTTTAAAATGGGTGAAGCAGCAGTCGTCCACTCCATGTTCACAGTACTGCAGTAGTACACAGGAAGCTGTAGCCACATACATATAAATACTGCTCGTATCATCTGGAGCAGCTGGTGCAGGAGATAAACAAAGGTCATGTCAATGTCAAAGTTTTGGACACTGTTTATATAGAAGCATGTAATGCAGGGTCAGAAGCGAGGATTTTGTTATAATACTGGAGCTGATAGATGATAACAAATAGACATGGAGAAAGATTCAAACAGAAAAAACATATAATAATAGTTAATAAGCAGCCAAATAAATGGTTAAACAGACCGTTTTCAGACAAACATCACAACGTCACACAACTGAATTTATAAATAATAAATTCCATGATTTACAAATAGAGAATGCAATAATCTCATTTATGATCCACAATCATGTTTTATTTTATAATTGAGTGTTTATTATCAAATAATCCAGCATTTCTAAATTGTTTGTTTACACATTTACGACAGATGATTTGGAGGCACCGCCACTCGTCTCGGTGTCCTTGTGATTTTGGTCGGTCAATATGAGCTCCGGGGGGCAGATGGTGTTGAATCGCCCTCTTAGGGCTGTTTAGACTGGGAGGGATTAAACCTTGGTTGGAGGTGGACACACACACACAAATACAGTATAAAACATGATTTTAGCTGGATGGAAAATCAGGGGAACAAAGTTAGAACAATTCATTAAGAGGGGGACATGAATGTCTCTAAATGTCTTATAGTATATTTAAGTATGTATAGTCCATTATAATATAATCGTTATAAACTTGAGAGGAAAATGTCAGGGGGTCACCATAGCCTGTAGGATTTATGGTTGTAGATCATAAATGTCTAAATTTCATGGGTATCCAACTAGGAGTTGTTGAGATATTTCATACTGTTGAGTGTTGAGTTTACCGACCTCGCTTTATTTGAAAAGGTAATTCACAAGGATAAAATCAAAGATTATAGGAAAGTCTAAAAAGAAAATGTATATACATTTGTGGAGAATATTTCATATCTTTCTTTCTTTCTGCTCTCCTATCCTGTTGATAATCTCATGACCCCTCAGATATATCTTCTGACCCTTGTGGGGGTCCTGATCCCCAGGTTGGGAATAACGTTATTGAGATTAATCACTTCCAACAGGATAGTTTTAACTAAATTGCTCCTGCTCTCCCTCTCTCATGTGGATGATTGATGGCTGACAGGGAACAAATCAATTAATTCTGCTTGAAGGAATTTGGGGGAATGTGCTGATTTGCTATCTGACACAGAACAAAATGAAATGTATGATAGAAATTTTTCATATTTAAAAAAAAATCATTTCTAGCTACTTCTAGTCTTTATGCTGAGCAACAATTGTCTTAACACATGCATGACTTGTGGGTAAGAAGGCAAACAAGCATTTTTCCATTGTGTTTCTTTAAAGGAATAGTTCAAAATTTTTAGAAATTAGTTTTTTCCCTGTCTCACCGAGAGTTAGATGAGAAGGTCGATCCCACTCTTCTGTCTGTACGGTAACTATGAGGCTAGCAGCCAGTTAGCTTAGCATTGAGACAGGAAACAGATAAACAGGTAGCCTGGGTCTGACCATGGGTACAAAAAATACGTAATGTGCGGGCGGGTTACGTGCTTGACTATTTCTTGGCGAGGAGTGTTTTTACACTTCGTATTTTATACATTAAGCAAATAAGATACAACATGTTAAACAGTGAACTTTAGAGGTGCTCGTAGGCAGATTTAGTTACATTTGGACAGAGCCAGGCTAGCAGTTTCCCCCTGTCTCCAGTCTTTGCGCTAAGCTAAGCTAACTCAATTCTGGCATGTTTAGCATTCGAATGGTATCGATCTTCTAACCTCGGCAACTTTTGTTTGTCTGATATGAATGCACGCCCTGCTCTCCATAACACAACCACAGCCCGCTGACATGGATTTAATCTGCCTGCCAGATGTTGTTAGCTCATCCACTGGTGTTTGAATCTGAATCAATTTATCTGATTGCCCATACATTAATGCAGCGTGTCCACCATTGTAATTTCACTGAGAGACAAGGGTCACCTGAAGCATTAGCATGGGTTGACAAGTGACGCACAGACAAAACCTCCTTCTCCTCCTAATCCAGATGATGATTTATTGTCTTTGTCATATACGGTCATATCTGAAGGCTAAAGAAGGACAAAAAAGTAAACTACTGCTATATTGTAAGTAATAACCACAGTAACAGAAGCAGCAACAACATTATTATCATAGTGCTGTAATAAACAGGCAATTAATTGGCGAAATAACAGCATTAACTAAAATAGAATAATTCTGCAACATGAAAAATTGCGTTTGTTTTGTGTCTCTGTAGACATGAGCAGTCATGTAATTGTGCATCAGGGATTATCATCGCAGAGGACTGCTGCATTATTTAAACCTGCTCTCTTAATGCCATATAAAGGTTTCTAATATTGCTGCTTCTCTATAATTTCACTGATGTGTCCTCTCAACTGATTTACAGCTTTAACAAACAGGCTAAGGACATTTGTCAGCAGTGTCCAACATTACTCATACAATTTGACATCAGATTTACCTTTTACCTCCAGCATGTGATGGATGTGTATTACCGGGGGGGGCTGAACAATGAGCAATGGGAAGAAAAGTCATGTCAGTGATTGTTAGTAACCCTCTGACGAATTGTCCCGGCTCTAAAATTACTGAACTTTGAATGAAGAGTGTGTCAGACACTGACTATAATCCAGTGAGGGAGAAGGTCAAATGTCGAAGTCGGATTAACAATTTTATGAACACATTTATATAGATCCAATTCAATGTGCTTAATGTATGTATGTGGTCCATTTTATTTCATAATAAACCCATCTCTTGTCTTCTTATCGGACGTGTCTCGGAAGGTCAGATAAACATTTTCAATACCCTACTGTACAGTTGATGTAACATCACTGCACTGTTGTTATTGCGTAATCATACAGCGGGGCAGATACATATTTAGTCTCTAACTGTGTCTGTCTGCAGTGCTGATCAACTAGTGCACAGTGGGTTTTTTGCTGTGGGCAAAATCAACACTATGAGAGCAGAGAGACTGAACCAAAGCAAGTTTAAAGAAGCTATAAAGCTCCGTAGAGCCGAAGGGGAGCTGCTGAGTCGGGTGGGGACCATCTGTGTGATCCATTGATAATATTTAAACATATTGATAATATAAACTTTAAGATTGGGGAGTCTCACATTAAAACTCACTGAGGCTTTGATGGCTAAGACCATGATCACACTACAGAGGCCGGCCTTTTAAGATCCAGGAGCAGAGCGATTGAACTGGAGAAAGTGAAGTGGGAATAGTGATAGAGCTTTCCTCTAATCCTCCCACTGAGCCATAACATCGACATCAACATTGCTTCCACCCAGTTGTTCTGGACTGGAGATAATTAAAAACAGCGTGGTCTAACCTTTTCTTCCTCATCACTTTACCTCCCACAGTTCGCTCTCAGCGTCCAGTCACATATTTCTCTGTGCCGTAGAGCTCCATTGTTTTGCAAAGACTGTTGAAAAAACACATCGAGGAGCCATACTGTCTGACTGACATGTTCCTCCATTACAATGAACAGTGGTTTCCACAATCTCAGATACACCGGCAAGCTGCCAGGAATACTCCTACTACTAGAGCACCAAATCTGCGGCTGAAAATAGTCCCCAACAAATACTTTAATTACTCTTCCTGTTTGAGACACATTGACTAGAAACTACAGCGGCCAGCTGTTTTAGGAAATTAAAGTAGGCCTACATACTTTTTTTTTTTTAAAGATTTACGTCTTCAGTAGGAACCAGTGGGCCAGGGTGAGAAAGTTACACACTTACGCATTACTGAATTTGGTCTTTTCGTGGGATTTGTTGACAATAACTCAAAAAGAAGATCGGCAGCCTTATCCTTTAAGGCCCTGACACACGAAACAGGCGAATGACAGTCGGTCAATGTCGGTGAGCGCCTGTCACCCTAGTTTTTGCGGTGTGTCCCGCACCGTCGGCACTTTTCGACGCTGCCCACAGGCTCCGCCGCCGCTTCAGCATGTTGAAGGACGTGAGGCATCGGCTCCATTAGTCACTAGTTCGTTGATGTCTGTTTGGTGTGTCTGGGCCTTTAGTAGCATCGAGAAATTTGTCAAATGAGGATGGGAAGTAAACAGGAACATATATTAGACTTGTATAACCTGCAGTGCAGCGCTTTGTTAAATAATGGGAACTCACAATGTTTTCTTTGTTCAAACCTTTTGCTGCATTCCTTCCTGCAACTGTAATCTTGTTTTGGTTTCATCCAAAAAGTACAGATGAGCCAGTCATTACAAAGACTTTGCTGGCTCAGCCTTTGCTTTTCTCATTTTCCCCAACAAATAAGCAAAGGGCACATTTATGATGGGGAAATTGCTTTAGAGCTTGCTCCATTAATGATAAACCTGCTCCCCAACCTCATGTCATCAGCTCATGGTAGCTATTAAATCAACTGTTCACTCTTTTGTCGTCTAACTAGAATCAACGCAATACTTTCCTTAGGTGTATGCATCTAACCCTCGTGAGTTAGGAATATTTTAGCATTGCACATAATTAGTATGTAAAGTACAGTTCAGTCCATTAGAAATCTGTGGTTACGTTGCGCCCTGAACCTGCACCCTGCTGAGCTTTATCACCAGCTGGAGCTCAAAGGGAGGAGCACAAATCTTTCTGACACAGTGACTTATGGGCTGCAATACCTAAAATAGGATAAACTGAAAAAGAGGCTTATAGACAAACTAAAAAAAATCTTTCTGATTTTACTGGTGTTTACTGTCATCTCCAGAAAATCGACTGCAGTGGTTGTTTGTTCAAATGGCTCAAAAGCCATCGGCATGACATTCGTATGTCACAGTGAAAAGTTGTTGAGAGGATGGTCAGGGTGATGGACG
Organism: Bovichtus diacanthus; assembly: GCA_943590825.1. Taxonomy (NCBI): domain Eukaryota; kingdom Metazoa; phylum Chordata; class Actinopteri; order Perciformes; family Bovichtidae; genus Bovichtus; species Bovichtus diacanthus. Next base: position 1,105,909 of record CALSBV010012228.1, on the reverse strand, counting down.
GGTGTGCAAGTCTTCTGACTTCAATATCAAAGACTGGGATTACCCACCAAAAGTACAAAATGGTTTCTTTTAACCATGAATACAATATTTCCATAACTGTAACCACGTTTTTTTTTGTTTTCCTACACTATAAAACATTGTCATTTAGGTATGAGGCTTTGTTTTCATTTGATCAAACCGTGTTTTCTTGTGATGATGCAGCATTTCAGACTGCACCTCATGTTTAAACTTAAAGAAAAAGTTTTGAAATATTGAGAAATAAGCTTACCTGCTTTGTTGCGCGTTAGACGAGAAGATTGATACTACATGTTCACTAAATATGAAGCTACCACCAACAGCTGGCTAACGTAGCTTAGCACAAAGACTGGAAACCAGGGGAAACAGCTAGCCGGGCTCTGTATGACGGTATCAGCATATCTAAAGCTCACTGTTAATCATGATTTTTTTGATCAAGACCCATTGCCTGGCAACCAGCTGAGACTCCAGGAAGTTACTGGTCCCAACAAGGAAATAGTCCAGCACATCACCCCACGGAAAACAGTGATTTGACGCTTTTACACTTCGGTTACCTTTTTAACAGAGCTAAACTAAGTTAGCCGACCGTTAGTTGTTGCTTCATATTCAGCGTACAGATATGAGAGTGGTATCGTTCTTCTCTAACTCTTTGCAAGAGAGCCAAAATAAGCGTTTCCACCAATGTTTTCCTTTAAGATTCATGAAAATTGTGACAACGTTGTACAATAATTGTATGCTACATTTTAAATATTCCCTGTTATTTGTAATTTTGTTGCGCTAGGACACACACTGATTGGTCTCTTCATTAAAGTAGAAAACTGTTGTTTACACTTCAGAGTATGACTTTTCATGCTGCTTCTGCTCATTATTGTAGAGTCGAAAAATGTGTAACGATAAGATATAAATATATTGTTTAGCTGTGTATATGCTCTACCTCCTGCATGTATGCCCAACCTGTATATACAGTATGTGGGTCTGTTTTGTGTTGCATTGCATCACGTCCAAGCCTCTCTTGGCTCACAACCATGTGAACAAGAACAGGAACCGGGTGGTCTCATTAACGGCTGAGTTATACAACACGCCATTACTCACTAGTAACTGATTGCTATTCTCTCTGACGAACACGCTCGTACATGTTAGAAAGGCAGTGTAAACTCATTTCAGGGACAATAACATTGTTTTGTTTAACACAAAAAAGCTTCACATCTGGAAATGTTGAGGCTGGTTTGAATTTTGAGCCAGTCGATGTTTTGAAGCACCATGAGGAAATCTGTCAAATTGATGGATGCGCTGAAGTTCACGTTCCCATGTTCGTGTCTGTCGGACTAATGCAGCGTTTCTAGTTATGAAACTATTAACATCCATCACATAAACATCAGGACTTTAACCCTTAGCAAATGACTACTAGGGGTGCATCACTTCAATTCTGATGATTTGCATAAAGTACATTCTGAATATGATTTGATGGTGGGCTGTTTTAACATCTGTTGTGCAATCAATCTGGAAAACAAGGGAGCAGAGAAAAAGTGTATTCTGCTGCTGAATATTAATTCAAAAGGAAGACACTTTTATGCATGCATTCATTAGAAGAAGAAAGCTGTACGTGAGGATATGTTGTTTAGATAGCCTGATGTTGTCTGCTTAACAAAAAGATCCGTCATGAACGAGCCACAAGAAATCAGTGTGGAGGGAATTATAATTTATGCGTCATTAATCAAATTTTCATTGAAAAATATATTAAAATGATCATGGTAGGATTTTTTGCGAGGATCTGCACCAAACTAAGGTGTATTTTTAAGTCTGTAGAATGGGATTTGCAGGCCGGAACATCTCTGCAGCAGCACAAAACTTAATTCAGAACGGTATTGTGACACATATTTTGCCTTTAACAAATATTGTGCCTCCTGCAATTTGGATATTGCACTAGTCCATTTTGCGATTTGATAACATTTTTGATTAATTGTTCAGCCCTAATGCTAATGCTAAGCAGGTGTAAAGGTTACCATGTTCACCATCAAACACTAAACACAAATCAAAACTGTTGCTGATGGGAACATAATTAGTTTTGAAGGTATTTGGTCATAAACCAAAAGTTAACAAATTAAAATTTTGACCTGATGAAAAGATTACAATTTGTCCTCAGAGGAACATGGATATGTGAACCAAATTTCTGTGGTTAAAAATTAATTTATGAGGTAAGGGAAATTAAAGGTTTGGCTGTTGAGAAGCCAACTTCATGTGTCTTCATGCACAGATCATAAACTGAATATCCTCCAGATTATTTTTGAACATTTAATGACGATATTGGAGTGGAGATGAGAGCATTGTTTGATAATGTTACGCTTGAAGTGAAGGAGAAAGTTTATTGTACATCTGTGAGCTTGGCAAATCCTAACTCCAAATTAAAAGCAGTGAATCAGGACTTTATGACCCCCACACATCTTAGCTGAGTGTTTGTGAACTGACATATTGGCAGCCTGTGACTCCATTAATCCCTGCAAATCTGTCAAAAACTGTAATGAATATGTCAATAGTATCTTGTGAAAGTTGACAGAGGGTGGTCATTTAAATGGGAATGGCCATTAGTTTTGCAGGTATTTGGTCGTACACCAAATATTGGATTTATTCTGACCTGCTGATGGCGCTAGATGAAATGCCAGGGAATCGCCAAAATCAGAAGGATTGAACTTTTGGGGAACATGAATGTCTGCCAAATATTTCATTGCAATCCATCTAAGATATTTCAGACTGGACCAAAGCAAGGCTAAAAAAAACTTTAAAAAGACTTTTAACTATACAGAGATCCAAGGGATAACATAATTAGTCATATAATATTGCTCCTGCTGCAGAAAATGCAACATCATCGCTTAACTAAATATCCTGTCTTTTGACACATTTCCATTTTTGGCAGAAAGACAATCTGCCTGAGAGACGGACACATATGCGGCTGACAGTAAAAAGAGATTGTCAGTTAGGAGATATATTTAAATTGAACAAATGACTTCATGTAACTGTGTGCTTTAATTAGCTTTAATTCCTCAGTTACAGCAGGCGGGGTGAAAATGAACGAGGTATGTGTGTAGTTGATGTAATTGTGATGTTTGCTGTCTGCAGCTGATTTGTGCATTTCTCTAACATGCGCAAGTTAATTTCTGCCTTTCTCTGTGGCCTTCAGCAGCTGTTGGATAATCCCCTTGAGCCTGCGTCCTATTAAGCTTTTAAAAGCCGGTATAAACTGTCCATTTTGTAATAGCCATGTCACATCAAGGGTACAAATCTACACCAGCACTGCCTTTCATCTGCATGCTGCTGTCAGGTCGCAGTCAAAGCAGCAGCATCATTATAAACATTTTAACATCTTGTAATTCTGCAGTGATGTCCTCTTTCTGAGCCGATCACTTCTTATCAATAAGTCATGGCTCTCTATCCTGAGGATAAAACCGGGATGTAGACAGAAGCATTATCCATTAGCTGCAACAAAAAAAAAAATCATTTAAATCTGCTGATGTTTTCGTGCGACATTAGTCCAACATAACACAGCAAAGACTAATGTTATAGTTTAATACAGAAGCAGAGCCGAGCTCCAGTTAATGAACTCTGTATTCAGTCTGTGGGTTTGTAATGACAGCTAACTTATTATTTGAAATATGTAGTTTAATAACGTTTGTGCACCTTCCCCTCATGCACTGAATATGCTAAATCATAAGCATCACAACTTTGAAGTAGAGGCGTATTCCTTCTTTTTGGATAATTAACTTTTCATTTCCCTGCCTCACCCTCCTCATGGTCACTTGACTTTTCCTCTAGCGCCATCATGAGGTTGATATTTTAGGCTTTAAGTTAAATGTGTGAACAACTATTGGATGGTTTGCCATGACAGTTGGTATAGACATTCATGATACCCTCAGAATAAAATGCTCTTTAAATATATATATATATATATATATGAATATTTACCTTAGACTTAAACAGTAAAACATGACTGAGCCTAACTTATTTGCTTACAATCTAAACTACATAATTTCACCAAGACTTTGTTACCTGAATCAGTATCAGGATTATGTGTGTGAAAACTATTTAAAAAAATTTAAATAAAATAAAATAAATACACCAAAAAAAAGTTAGAAAAAATGTACAGTGTATCTGAATTAAAAGTGGAAGATCTGTGCAGTTTTAAGGTGGTAGTATTGTGCAGAAATGTGCAATATTGTCGTCCCTGTATACACTAAAAGTAAAATGTGAAAGTTGATACAATTTAGTTTTTTAGAGGTGCTTTAGAATTTAGTTTAAGTGCATGCATACAGACAAAGGAATAGAAAAGAGCTCATCCTGGGGCAGTAATGGGATGGGGCGGCTTGTTCTGATGTGACCCGCACTTTCAGGACAAAGTCCACCCAGTACTTTTGTGTTGTCGCCTCACACGTTCAGCACAACAGTAACCCGTCACCTCAAATACACTGACTGTGTCGGTTCCCTGGCGCTTCATTGAGCTTCTTCACCTGCTGTGCTTAATTTCTGCTTCTAGATTATATATATCTCTAGTTTTCATTCCTGTGGCGATGTTTGGGTGTTGAATATTCTCAGGTATCGGAAGCTTTTACGGCTGAGTACAAATAAATCTGAAGTGCTGTTCACCCCCAATACAAACCTCTTTGTTATCTTCAGTTACAGGAATGTATCTATCTATGTAGGTCACTTTCTACACTCTTTTATCTCCCAGCCAATGTTCAACATATTCTGTGTTGAGTAATCAAAGGGAAACTGTTGTCCGTGCTTTGATTTCATCAGACGTGCACTGCATTTCTTCAGGCTCACAAAGACTACAGGTAGTCCAAAGTGCCACAGACAATGGAATATTGCTTTATGGGCTCGGTTTGTCAATCACCTTCTGCCAAACTATGTCTTTTAGCTACTTATGAACTCAAACTAGAGACTAAAATCCTCAGGCAGAGCACTTCTGCTTATATATCTGATCCTCGAGTATCATTACAGTCAGTTGTTTTAAAACCGGTGATATTAGGTACAACAGTTTCATGTCTCTGGAAAGAAATACAGACAATTTCTCTGACTGGAACATTTTCAGGAATTTGGAGATGTCAACAGTGCATGTCAGTGGTCCTTCATGCTTTGAGGAATAAGAAAAAGAAAATAACTCTGCATCATATTTCACATCAGAAGGCATTAAGTCAGTCTTGGTTCACAATATGTGAGGTTTCCCACAGCTGAGCTCTCACAGGTAGAGCACATCTTTACCCTCTGGGCAGGAGGGTTTGTATAGAGAGGGGTAAAGACAGGTTTAACTGGATGAGAGTGAGACAGTAGAGTGTCTTACCTGTGCAGGATGACCACTGTGCAAACAGTCGGCAAAAACCTAAGATTACTTTAATCTTGATTTATTGTCTTTGCATCTGCTATACTTGTGGATCTCTATGTAATATATGTTCACCATCAGGCTTAAGAGGCATTATATCTTGAAGTTTTAAGCAGCTTTTTGTTGTTCCTTTTTACGGATAAACCAGATTTAAAGTCTAGCAGCCATGCTAGCAGCTCTATGAGGCTGTAAACTAGTGTATGCAGATGTTCAGCAGGTATAATGTTTACCAAGTTCACAATCTTTGTTTATTGTGTTAGCAATAAATAGCATTCCCTAATTAGCACAAAACCCAAAGCATTGTCAGAGGTGGAATAGTTGAGTCATTAGTCTTGCAGGTATTTAGGTATCCAATAGTTGTTGAGACATTTTATCTAGCATGGATAAACAATAAACTGCTGCAGCAAAAAGGCATTTGGTTAAAACCATTTGCAGAGTAGTGAAAATGTTTGAATAACTCGTATTGTGACACGTTGCTTACACTTTAGAAAAAGGGTTGTAAAAAATATGCTTAAGAAATACATAATTGCATGCATTACTTATTAATTACTAATTATTATTAATGCATGAATTCCCATCGCTCACTATTAAGAAACGACCAAGTCATTTCAATGGGTCATCTATTGATGAATGTTACCTCACAGTGGTTTCATGAGTTAGACTGGATCAGCCTCTCTAAAAGCAGAAGAGTATCTGTTCTCAAAGAAGTATAAAGCTGTTTTTATCAAACTAATGTTGCTGCATGACCCTTATTATAAAGTTTTACTGACACACTTTTTTTTAATGTAGCACAAATTCTATGATACGTGCAGAAAAGAAGAAAAATACTGACAGGCAAAATTCGACTGATGTAACCTCGTCTGCCACAGTAATGGATCAGGAGATAAATGCCAGTAAGACCTCGGTTGGTCGGTTAAACTCCAAGCTCACTCACTGATTGCAGTGAAGGATGTGGTTTCTAATCTGAGGATAGAAACACACAAGTGAGGTGCGTTTTTGTACAGTTTGCAAATGGATCATTATTGTGGACATTTTTGGGGTGTGAAATACACAGATTAAATAACTCAGTTATTGTTTTTTACGTTACTGCTCATTCACATTCCATTAACTGTGCAGCTGTGTTGCGTGAGAGACATGAGCATGTTGAGCATTCATTAAGAGTCGAAAGGTTTTACCCAGACTTTGAACTGTTTGGTTCAGCTAATCTGCCTCATCTGCTGCGGACTCCCAAAGTATTCAACATTACGAAATAAATAATCATGTGAATAAATCACAATCACATGCCCCACTCAACAACAAGACAGCAGGAATATGCACAACGTATACTATTCAACACATACAATATTTATACATGCACGGACACACACACACACACACACGCGCACACACACACACACACACACACACACACACACACACACAGACACACACACACAAAGGAATTTAGTAAAACATGGTTTTAAAAGCTGATTTCACTCTGAGCCAAGAGCTGAAATGAGCTTTAAATGCAGATTTAAAAATCATGGTGGATTATAGAATACTCAGGTGGTTGGCTTCTGCAATTTAAATGAAATAAAAGACTTGCATTGAGTCTAAATGTGTCCAAATCATAGGTCAAAATGTAGCTTGACTGGTCAGGTCTTCATTGTTGTCTGTTGCGCACTCTGAGATTATTTTCTCTAAATATCTGATTTACTGCAGCTTGCAGTTAACATTGGTTTTCACAAATGTTAAAGGTATTTCATCGCTAATGAGAAAGTCCAGAGGAAAGTGAGATATAGTGTTCAGATGTTTTAAATGTGTTATGTTCAGGTATTGATAAAAAAAAGATGATAAAAGCGCTAATCCAAACTAAAAAAAAAAAAACAACATACAAATTGAAATGCTGTCTAATCCAATTTGACAGTCAGCGCATCTTTAGTACAGCAGTCCATCGTTCAAAGGATTATGTGCCGCGTGAGAGCAGTTTGGCTGGCATTTGACTCTCTTTGCTTTAAAGATTAGTGTATTATACTGCTGCAGCTTGGGGACTTGAAAGACACGACTTGATTGGGTGGCATTCACCAAACAGGAGCTGCAGGACGTTGCTCGTGTGTCTCTTTTTACAACTTGTACAGGCTTTTTAAAAGCTGTTGTACTCCAAAATAATTTAGCATACCTTTACTCAGGTGAAACATTAATGTGTTCATCGTTATACAGGAGGTACAGGATTCTGATACTTTACAGTTTTTACACTCAAAGAGGAAGAGGAAGGAGGCAAAGAGATGTCCCATAATGAGAAGTCATCGGGGTGAGGAAAATGTGATGCCTAAAAATTTGACCAACTTGGATTAAAGAGGAAGTGCTCACAGCGCAGACTCAATCCTGTAAAAGGAGGGGGAGATTTAAACTGACATAGTTGCCTAAAACAGGACCTAAAACAGAGGCTCTCAAAGCTGCACAGAGCGGAACATTTTGGGAAAAACACAAAAAGAAGGAAAAAGCATGAACACACTTCTACGAAGATCCCTTTTAAGTTTGTGAAAGAAGAAAATGCCTTTCCCAAAAGAGAAAAGCAGATGCCTGAAAGCATCGAAAGAGGAGGTAGAAGAACACATCAGCACTGTCCACAAAGATGAATCGATGATGATCAAACCTCCAGAGCACCAGATAGATATAGAGTGGACAGAAGTATTCTGAGGGCTGCTCATGATTAGAAAACAGATGTTGACTTAACAACTTGTGTTTCCCCCAGACAATGTGACTTTCAACACTCCGGCCAGACATGAGCCACAACAGCCAAACTGGCGTACGTTGTGGAATTGACAGTACCGTGGGAAGATGGTGTTGAAGAAGCTTAATGAGAGTAAGAAGACCAAGTGCTCTAAACTGGCAACTGAAGCTGCCAGGTTGGAAGACCAAGAAGTGGAACATTCGTTGCTATATCATGTCCAAAAAGCAATCAAGTTCTTGTCAAATGCAGTGGGAAAAAAGCAGAAATTGACTACATGAAAGACAACAACTGGGCTAAAATATGAAGAATGGAGAGTAAGGAACTGAGACGCCAGGTGTCACCGTTGAACCCTATGGAGACGTTGTGGGCTCAGTAATGAAACATCAAGGGAGGAGGATGACCTCCTCTGATGTGCCTACCCTCCCTTTCACCACTTCAATCCCACTGCCAACATTAAAAGTGCCAACTTACCACAGGAACTGAATCATCATGTCCTATTATCTCTACTATGTATTTATATCTCATTTTCAGCGCAGCACCAGCCTTCTTTGGTTTGGATGTGCGTGTAGACTCCTTTTCGTAAATCACTTGATTCCAGCAGAAATCCAGCTGTGAGTGGAGACTCGGCTCTAAATCTGCTGGTTGGCATTTCTGTGTTTCAGGTGATGGGATGCCCAAAGAGAGCAGTCCTTTCATCAACAGCAGTGCAGCCAGCAATGTGGATAAGAACCAGCAGTATGACGGCAAGACTATGGCTCTGTTTGAGGTGAGGAGGCTTTTCATAACCCAATATAAATCATACATTTTCATATCACCAGGTCTAATATGTGTGTGTGTGTGTGTTTTGCAGGAGGAGATGGATACCAGTCCAATGGTCTCCTCTCTGCTCAGCAGTCTGGCCAACTACTCCAACCTGCCGACGGGCAGCAAAGAGCACGAAGAGGCCGAGAATAATGAGGAGGGTGCACGTCCATCTAAAAAACCCGTCAAGGTAGAGTACCGCGTGTGGTCCGTTCATCCTCACCCTGCAGCGATCTGAACCAGAAGGGCAGCTTTATCTGAGAAAAAAAAAAAAATCACGAAACAAGCACCAGTGAGCAAAAGTTTACATGTATGCTTTCATATTTATGTCTGAAAGGTCTTAAAGCGGGAGTGTGGAACTTATTTCTGCCCCCTCTGGCAGTGAGAGTAATTACCATATGGGAGGGACCATAGCGAAGGAGCAGCAACTAGGAGTATGGTGGAAGCTACGTTTCTGCACTGGATGCTCCAGATAGAAAAATTAATTCTGCATTCAGAGGAAGGATTAAAGTGGAGAGTGGAGGGGAGATGCGGCGAGCCCACCTGCATGTCCAAGTGGGCCAGCAAGGGAAGGTCATCATAGACTCCAGACACCGCAACTCCAGTATACTGCGAATAACAGAGCCTTCCCTCCCTGATAGGCTCAATCAGCATTGTGTTAACTCGTAAAAGTCCCGCACTCCAGCTTTAATAAGAAATAGGAGATTGATTAATGCATTTCTGAATCTATACAATCTGCTCATAGCATTAGCAGTATAACGGAGTACTGACAATTTGACTACTTCTCAAAAAAAGAGTAAAGGTTTTTGAAATTTTTTCTTTTATTTGATTGTGTAAAGACAGAGGCAGAATATAGGTGGAGAGAGAGGGGGGTATGACATGCAACAAGGGTCCCAAGGCTGGAATTGAACCTAGGACTTTTGGGTAATCTGGCAAGTGATGTAACCATTCGGCTGCCAAGGCGCCCCAAGGGTAAAGGTTTACTTCAAGGGATGTAATACTTTATGTCATTGTTTTGTAAGCTGTCAGTGGACGGCCAGGCCACAGTCAAGAGATTTTAGATTGACATGTCCTCAATTTTAATTCCATTTCGTCCATTTTTGCTGTGCTCACATTGTTAGTCAGTATCAATCAACACCAGTCAAGTGATTTTAGTATTCATCCTGTCATTTGTATTGCATGTATTATTAGAATTAGTGGGAATGCAGATTTGAATTTTAATCCGAAACAAACCAACCTCTAACTGGAGAGAGGAACAGGTCAGTAGAATGGTTGAAATACAATACTACACTACCACCGCTACAGCACTGACATTATGTACATTTATTGACTTGGTATGGTTCTTTTTAAGGGCAGTCTTTTAAATTTAAAACCTACAAATGTGCACGGGAGCTGCTGTGTTCCCCCGTGCAGAGCGCCGGAGGCAGCGACCTGAGGTCAGTCACCTGCAGGTAGTGAGCTCATTAGCTGAAGCTCAGTTGACACTGCTGCCCTCAGTGAGTCGCTGTAATAACCTCATGGATACCGGATATTGGAATTATTCTGCTTTACGGTTGTTCCAGTGAAGCATTTTGTCTCTTTTTTGCCAGTTCTTTATGCTCTGTGAAAACTACTTGCATTTTGAATTATTTGCCTATTTCAGTTTTCCGTCACTGGACATACCGTATGATGCATCTGGTAGAAACCATTCACACTAAGATGTACTTAGTGAGAGTAGCTGCTCGATCAGCATTGTGACCTAATATTTACAGGACAATTCTACACCCAACCCAGAGTAACATTTTACCTTGAGTCCCCCTTTAGTTTAGTCTTTAAGAAGTGTATAAAGCTTTTTTTAAATGGTTTAAAATACATTATAATGTAGAGTAAGTGTCTGTTAACTCATTGTAAGGCTGTAGACAATAAATGACAAAATATGGAAAACACAGTTGTAATAATATAACATATGTCTTCAAGTTTTGTTTGTTTAAATTGATAATGAATGACAACCTAGTAAAGTACAGTTTTAAGAATAATAAAACATACAGAGACGTTATGATGGTTTAAATAGGCAGATACTTTAATAACATACACGTGTCCTTATGGGTGCATACAACTTCATTATAGTTTGTCAGAAACCATTTATTATGTGTGTATACTTCTTGTAAATGCTAAATAGGGGACATTGTTACACTTTTGCACTCATTTGACTCAAATGATGTCTGCAGGGAAAGACAGACAGAGGAGCTAAGGGTCAGCACAATATAAACACACTACTCAGACTGAGTCACCGGAAGGATCCTGCAGCGCGGACAGTCAAGAGCATCACAAGTTCGCTCTCAACGACCTTTCCCCCGTCGACAAAAAAACAAGCAGTGGCTTTGATCTGTCCGTTCATCTTTCAGCTCATTTTCCTCACACACATCACCAAACAGAGTAGACTTTAGAGGGCAAAGACTTAATCTGATCATTTATTTAGTTTTTCTGGTGTATTCTTTAAACTGTCACTTTTTTGATAGTGTTGAAAATACTCTGCCCTCTGCCTCTTGGTGGGAACTTAGACCTGGTACAGTAGTTAAGAAATGGGTCATTTAATTGGTATTAATCTTACAAAAAAGTATAACAGTTGGCCCGATGGGTTAGCTTTGTGGGGGTATTTGTATTTTCTTACACATTGGCAGATATTCATGCAGAATTTGAGAACTATATCTCTCAACAACAGAATAGTGTTCTATAGAGAGATGTGTGTAGATATGTATTATGCAAATTAAATGTTTGAATCTGTTGCTCCCAGCCAACAGATCCACTGACGGAAACAATGAGGAAAAAGAAGAATAAACATTAATATTCGCACTTCTCTGCAGAGAGGTTACTTAGAGGAAAGAGCTCATCTTCCTCTTCTCCACAGGATTGGCATCTCTTTGTGTTTGAGAAGAATGAACCCCTTTCATTCGAATCAAAGAGTTTGGGGACATTTCATGAATTTGAAAGGCAAAATAGATTTAAGGAGACTGAGCAACAAAGTGCACTACTGACAGATTATAACCCCCATTTTAATCCATTCACATGGAGTGAGTAAAATGAGTGAGACTTAAAACTTTGACGCAAAAACTTTTACTAATCACTTTCCACGTTTGTGTTTGTCAGGCTCCTCAGCTCGGCACTCTGATGGGCGTGTACTTGCCGTGTATCCAGAACATTTTTGGCGTGATCCTCTTCCTGCGGATGACCTGGATGGTCGGGATTGGAGGCGTCTTCGGCTCCTTCATAATTGTCTTCATGTGTTGCTCAACAGTGAGTAAAACTGCAGTTGTGTATTTGTTGTGTAACATGACCTCACTCTGTAACTAAAGGCTGTGGTCCAATCAGAAAACAGATGTTACATTCAAATAAATGTAATGCAGGACAATATATCTGCGAACATCCATCCACACTGGATTATATCAATCTAAAGTGGTCTACCTAATTTGGGTAGTATGTGATTAAAAAAACTACAGGCTGTTAATATATAACAAGCTGTATAATTATAATTTGCATTGCACTGATGCTGAAGGTGACATAGTAAATCCCTGCATGAGGCGGTCTGCCAATAAACCCACTAACACCCCACCACCTCCATTCCCCTGTTGGAATCTGTCGTTTTGTTGCTCCGCCAACATCCAACTAGTCAGGAGTTAACCCCGATCATGCCTTAAAGCTGATTAGAAAAATCCAAAAATGTAGTCTTAAATATACAGGTAACAATGCAGAGATGCTATAATTGGTTAAAAGCACAAGTCAAAGTCAAAGTCTCATGTTTTCCTGTGTAGCCAGCAGATATCCGGGCTAAGACTTCCTTTTGCATGTGCCGCTCATTGTTTACAGACCAATTAACAACTTGAGACGTTGGAGTTGAGTTGAGAGACGACGTCTACGACCAAATTGCTTCACTAGTAGCCTGTTAATGAGCTCATTTGAAGCTAATAAACAGCTAAATCGCCTTCAGACGATCAGAATTTGGTTTATTGGTAAGTAGGTTTTGACGTACAAGGACTTTGTTTTGGTGTATAATGGTGAAATATAAGAGCAAATATTAGAAAAAAAAAAATAAAGAATTATATATATATATATATATATATAAAATGTGTACAAGACACATATATATGCAAAAAAGAAAATACAATAAGAATATGAGAAATTACTGTGGAATAATATGTACAGTATATCTGAATTAAAGTGGAAGAGCTGTGCAGTTTTAAAGTGGTAGCATTGTGCAGAAATGTGCAAAATTGACAGAGGAATATGCAAAGGTTGGAGTATATGGAGTTTGAGGAAAGCCGATGGGTTACAGATGTAATATTGGCCAATGCGTTCCGCCTCTATAACTCTCCACACAAGTTGTTTACCTGCATTCAACCAAAGCCTGCTCCAATGTGATTTGTCAATAAATACTACAAACAGAAACCAGAACACTTCCGATACAGAAATCTCTACCGTTGCTTACAGATTCTGCATTCATGCATTCATATGCAGATATCTTTTTATAGAGATTAGTATGTACCTAACCAGCTATTAAGTCATCCCTGCGATGAACAATTCAACATGACCAGATGAGTCAGACTTTCGTGCTGCTGGAAGTTTCATCAAGGCCTTGCTGTGGGCCATATTATATTGAGGTGCCCTCCCGCTGCCCTTCAGAGTCCCCTAAACCTCCTCTGTTGTGTGCTGCTTTTTGCAGACGATGCTCACAGCCATCTCCATGAGTGCCATCGCAACAAATGGAGTCGTACCAGGTGAGAGGACATCTGAGGGGATGTATTAGTGTTGTGTGTTGCAGAACAGTGCACTGACTTGTCTGTGTGTTTGTGACTCACAGCTGGAGGTTCATATTACATGATCTCTCGCTCTCTGGGGCCTGAGTTTGGCGGAGCTGTTGGGATCTGCTTCTACTTAGGCACCACTTTTGCAGGTGCCATGTACATTCTTGGCTGTATTGAAATTCTGCTGGTAAGTAGCCTTAATTATCAAATAACTCACATGTTTATTGTTTTGCATATTGTCTTTACAGCCTTATTGTCTATAGCCTAACCCTCATACATTTTGGCATGTCCTAACAGGAAAAGCACACATGTAGCTAATCACTGATTAGTTTTTACTGGTTTGACTCGAGGGATGCTTAAATAGAACAGATGCAATATTGATTTATCCTATAATCATATATCAGAATTATCTTTATTAGAACCAATAGACAGACAAGCAGCACTGTAATAGTTAGAAAGGAAATCTGGTGTTGTCATTATCACAGCACAGCATACCATTTTAACAGGAACATCTTCTCATTGTAATGAAAACAAATTGTGTTGTTATAATGAGAATTTTTTTTTTATTTTAGATGTTGCATCAGATGTTGCAGTTTATTAATTTCCTCCCTCTCCAACCATCAGTCATTCTTATTGTTTCTAAGATATTGTTGTCCTTATAACTGTGCAATATTAGAAGCATTTTCTTTAAACTAGGGCTGCAACTAATGTTTATTTTCATTATCAAATAATCTGATTATTTTCTCGATTAGTCAATTAATCGATTAATCGTCAAAACCATTACATTATTTTACCATTACTATTTTCCAAAAACATATTCAAATATGTTGTTTTATCAAACAAACTGTCCAAAACCCTAAAGTATTTAATTAATTTAATGACAAATAAAAGCATTTGATAAGTTGGAACCAGGAAAATCTTTAAATATTTGCTAGAAAAAGGACTGAACCGATGAATCCATTATCAAAGTAGTTGCCAGTTAATATTTTGACAATCGACCAATCAATGAATCAACTATTTCAGCTCTAACTTTCTTAATATAATGAATAATATCATTTGACAGCAGATACATACATATTGTAGCTAAACAAGTAAATGTTCACATTATAACAAGGTGTTGTTTAGTTTGTGTCTCATTGGGGCAGCTCTGCATTGATGTGGAGATCAAATGTATAAAAACACTTTCATTTTAAGTAGCATTCTAGCACCTTGTTTCATTATTATTTCCCTGTGCCTCCACCATTCTCCACCACACTATTTCATAATCTCCTCCCTGTACTTCCTCTCCCTCCATCTTTCCTTTCTTCCAGATTTATATCGTTCCTCAGGCAGCCATCTTTAGGATCGAGGGCCTGGAGGGGCAGGAGGCAGAGGCGGCGCTCCTCAACAACATGCGGGTGTACGGCACCATTGTGCTGAGCTTCATGTCGCTGGTGGTGTTTGTGGGGGTCAAATATGTGAACAAGCTGGCGCTGGTCTTCCTGGCCTGTGTCATCCTCTCCATCGTGGCTGTTTATGCCGGAGTCATCAAGACCGCCATCGACCCTCCTGTCTTCCCGTAGGTGACTCGTTCGCTCATTAGTCAAAGCCTCTGCCGTTGATCCGAGTACGGTATGTGACCATGATGTGTTGACTTGCTTTACAGCGTCTGCCTCCTGGGAAATCGAACTCTCCTTTCTAAAGGATATGACGTCTGTGCAAAGGTCATGGAAGTAGACAATGAAACCGTCACAACCAAACTGTGGAGGGCCTTCTGTGATTCTGAGAGCCTCAATGCCACTTGTGACGAATACTTTAACAACAACAACGTCACGGAGATACAGGGCATCCCAGGGGTCACTAGCGGGATCCTGGCAGGTAAGAGATTATCAATAGTGCCTTCTGTCACTCATCAGTATGAGGATCACCTCACCTGCTCGTTTAAATGCTGCTCTGTCTTTTAGAGAACCTGTTTGGTAACTACCTGGAAAAAGGGATGTTCCTGGAGAAGCGTGGACTTGCATCAGACGCAGATCCAGACAATCCACCCACCAACTCCAACCGCTACGTCCTGGCTGACATTACCAGCTTTTTCACCCTGCTGGTCGGGATATACTTTCCATCTGTCACAGGTTAGCAGCAGAGAGGCCCACTGAGAAGAGGAGGGGCTGTCCTTATCAAAACTATCTTTAAAGCTGCTCCAATCTATATTTTCATATTAACAATGAATCACATGTAATGTGATAGAGGTAGTAATGAACCAGCAAAGAATTATCACAGACTCTGCAGGTCCCCTCAACTCTACTGAGCATTTCAGGGTCTTTTAACTTGTGGCTTTGTTCATTTTGGCCCGCAACTTTGATGTTGTGGTTCCACTCTAATCGGTGTTGTTTCCAGACGCAGCAAGGAGCTGCTGAAAAAACTCTAAAAACTCACAGTACGCCCCCTGCACAGCACCAAACAGCAGGCAGACAAAGTAAGCAACTAGCTAATGGACATAGTGGAGCATTTAGCAGCTTAAGAGACGGATAACTTTCTTAAAAGAAGAGAAATAATTGGACTTAGATTTATCAGGTGGCCAGAAAGACAACTCTAATGAATGCCAATGTTACTTTGTGTCTACTGGAAGTGTAAATAACAAGAACTAACAAGTTAGCCATATTAACTGTTTAAGGAGATAATATGTATATAATGTTGTGTTTATCATTTTTAAACAAGTGACCAAAAAAAATCAATTATTGCATGTTTAAGAGCATATAGGAAGTTATTATCATCACTCCACATTCCCTGCTGTGCTGAGTTTGGTTATACCTGTGGGGAGTAACAAGGTCAGAGCCTCGATGCCAAACATCAACACTGCACATTTTCTACATTCACATATAATCTATTCAAACCGTGAGTTAGCTGACTGAAATAAAGTTTATTTCACAGCTGTACCATCTTTCCACAAGCAGATATGTCGGCACTGAGAACCTGATTGTTGAGATATTGGTGATATGATACCAGACAGACTAGAGAAAAAAGAAATATTACCTCCCCATGCACAAAAAGCAAAAGCACAAAAGTCGTGATTATTTCATCTTGCTCCACTCACAGGTATCATGGCGGGCTCCAACCGCTCTGGAGACCTGCGTGATGCTCAGAAGTCGATCCCCATCGGCACGATTGCAGCCATCACCACCACATCTATTGTGTGTATCCTTCACTGAGCCAAGGTCGATAAAACAAGAAACTGTGTGGATCCGAAAGTGCAGATTGATGACTGTTATATAACCTTTTGCATGTTATTGGAATATTTGGATCAAACAATACATTTCTTAACAACTTTGCCCCAGACATGTCCAGTGTGGTGCTGTTTGGTGCCTGTATAGAAGGAGTAGTCCTAAGGGACAAGTGAGTTTAATTATGTAGATTTGTGTTAATGTATTATCATTTTGATGTTTTTTTGATGTTTTTTTGGTGTTGTTGTTGTTTATTCTTTTATCAAAGTCCATATTCAAATAATGTCAAACTAAAGAATTGATCATTCGCTAAATCCCACAACATCCAAAGACCAATCAAAGCTTAGCAACCGCTGGTAAGCACCCGGAAACATCAAGGGGGCAGTCATGATGAGAGCTGGTCAAATTCTCTAAATGCTGAGGAATGGTGCTTCAACGCTTCCTTTCTTATCTCTTTTAGCATAGGGAACACTGCACTTTCACACGGGGAGCAGAACCCACCAATGCAATCTATACTATGGATTTATGAGCTATTACATTATAGGAGAGAACATACCAAAGTCTATGAGTTGTTTTAACTGCCAAGAATTTGTCCATGTGGCTAAGGTGTGCAAATCAAGGAGATGTGTGGTGGGGAACATTAATATGGGAAGTGTGGAATGAGAAGTGTTGTAAATGTGGAGCTAATCACATTGTTGCCGTTTTGGGCTGTGAAGAGTGGAGACGACAGATGGAGGTGCACCAGATCAAAGTGAAGGAAAAAGTTTCTTATTCAGAGGCTGTTGAAGAGGGTTGAAAAGAAAAAAATAAGATTCATGACAGAGAATATCACAAAGAGCGAACTGCAGCAGAAGAACAAAGAGAAATGTATAGAGAGAAAAGAAGATATCGGTTACGTTTACAGCAGGGGTGACAAAGGCAACTTCTGAGAGCAAATCTAAAGCTGAATGGATCCAGGTTATTGTTAAAGCAGAGGTGCACCACTTGGATTTAAAAGGGTTAAAATGGGAAGAAGAAAGGGATGAGCTCAAATGACACAAGTCATGTGTGGGTTGATGTTGCTAAGAATGCATGAAGCCAGTTTGCAATCAGATACAACTTTAAACTGTTTATGGCCAGTATAAGACAAAAAACTGACATTATATGCATTCAAGATTCCCGGCTAAAGCCTAATTTGGATTTTGTCTTCTGTGGCTGTGTGACAGTTAGGCAAGATAGAAAAGATGCTGGAGTGTGTCACGTTTGTCAAACAGGGGATTCCCTCCAGAGTACTATGTGTAGGAAGTGAACTGGAATATGTGGTGCTAGTGTGTGGGGTCAGAGGAAAAAGTTAGTGTTCATAAATCACTACAATCGATCCAAAATGCTAGAGTCAAACTAGCTTGAGTAAATATAGGGGCGGAATAGAAATAGAAGTTGTGGTGTAGGGATTTTAATGCACATAACACACTATAGGGGAGTGTGATAATAGATAATAATCAGCAATAGAAAGGAATCTGTGCTTGATCTCACGCTGGTTTCCAACAATACAGCACCGATGTGTGATTGGAATGTGTATGAACAAGGAACCATAGGGAGCGACCATAACAGCGTTTTATGTAAAGTCAACATTTCTACGTCCCTGACCACGGAAGACAGGGGTGGGAAATGGCCACCTGGCTACCAAGGCACTCCATGTCAAACCATTGAATTATGGAGGGACTGAAGACCTTGTTGATGTTGATTAAGCGATAATCATCCCAGGAAGGAAAACTGGGAAGAATGCTAGTATGCCAACAAACCTTACCTTGTCATCACATATCTGTAAATTGACGGAGCGGACGAGAGGCTAATGTTTTTCTTGGGCTACTTACCAATGTGGATTTAGGAGAGGAAGGGGCCGTGTGGGTCCAGTGTTGTGTTTGGAGGATGAGATAGGAACAGTTCAAGTAAATAAAGATACATTGTTTTTTTGTGTAAAAACAAAAAGCTTATGAAATGGGGAATGATTATCAAATTCCATATTATTAGAGTCGGAGGGAAAGTTTCCAACTGGGTTATGGGCTTTCTCGGGGGAAGATCCACCGCGGTTAAAACAGGGTCAAAACTGCTAAGCAAAGCGAGGCTAGTTTATGTATATAGCACATTTCAACAACAAGGCAATTCAAAGTGCTTTTATGAAAACATTGAACGCATTAAGACATATTTCAAATGAAACACATTATAAAATGATATTTAAATACAATTAAAAACATTAAAAAGCCAAGAGAACAGAAATAAAAACAAGCTAAAATAGATTTAGTTGCATCTAGCTATACAGCTCTGCTCACCCGTTCCCTTTCCAAGCATATAGAAGAACAACAGTGGCCTTCAGGTGCGTAAAACACGAAAGGCCCTCTTTAGACCCAGAGTTTGGTTTGTCCGTTCTGGAGTACTGTAGAAGGGCACATTTTAAGGTATAGACAACACAACGATTCTTATTTTTATTATAGACTAATGAAACATTTTTAATATTGAATATGATATAGCATTACTGCGAAAAAATCCCCCTGAATCCCACAAACTGGTCCTTCAATTCCTGCTTTATTCTCTGTGATGATACATTTTATATTTGTAAATATGACAATGGATATGTGGAGATGATTATTTGCAGATGATTAGAAATGAGGAGCATAAGTGTATGCATGAGTGCAGGAGAGGAATGGGAAGCTCATATTGCATATATATTTGTAGCTAATCAGATCGAGGCTAAACCATGGAAGTGTGGTACGTGGATTAGCAGCTAAATCTGTGTTTGCAGGGCTGTACGTCATACAGGCGTATGTTAGGGGCAGTGAGAACATGTGTGCACTTCAGGTTGAGGCAGGTGAAATGACACTGTGTCTTCATCAGAGACAGCTGCTTGTAAACTTCTGGATAAGGGGGCAGAGAGGTACTCATCCAACCAAAAGAGTGCTACAGGCCGGCCAAGAAAGGGAGATAACACAAAAATCAATTTGTGGCTGCACAGGAGATGTTGGTGGTAACCGTAAAAATGCATATTTAAGAAGTCTTTACAGGGTATACAGGGTTCTGTACAGGGTTACAGTCCAATGAAAACCTTGAAAGGTCAGCCGGGCTCGGGCTTAGCTAACGGTCACATATCCGGTTATATATCAGTTTAGAAAATGTAATAGATAGTTAGTTTATCTGAATGAATGGTGAAGAAGTCAATGTGTGTTTATTTATTAAAGCTTCTGAGTCCTGTGTCTTCGCCTCTCTTCACAGGTTTGGTGAAGGGGTCAATGGTAACCTGGTGATTGGGACTCTAGCATGGCCGTCTCCGTGGGTCATTGTGATTGGCTCCTTCTTTTCCACTTGCGGAGCGGGACTCCAGAGTCTGACTGGAGCTCCGCGTCTCCTGCAGGCTATCTCTCGAGACGGCATCATCCCATTTCTTAGAGTGTGTACACATGTAGCATTGAAATGCAATCTTAATCATAAAAGCAGAAAAAGTGTTTTTCTGTTGCTGCGTAAACAAACATGATTACTACATTGACACATTATTATGATCCCATACTTTATTTGTATAGCACTTAATATCCAAGAAGGTGCTATGAAATGTGATCATTTAACCCTTTTATGTTGCTGCAGGTGTTTGGGCATGGCAAGGCCAACGGGGAGCCCACCTGGGCACTTCTGCTAACAACTAGCATCTGTGAGATCGGCATCATCATCGCCTCCCTGGATGCAGTCGCACCCATCCTCTCTATGTAAGTACATTCACACACACACACACACACACACACACACACACACGCACACTGTATGTTCATTGTTGTGCAGGCCTACTGTAGTAACGATTCCTCCTTCTTTCTCACTTGTCTATCTTTTTTTATTTTCTGCATATTCCTCTTCCTCTCTCTCTTCTTCTCTCCTTCTCTCTTTAGGTTCTTCTTGATGTGCTATATGTTTGTCAATCTTGCCTGTGCACTGCAGACTTTGCTGAGGACGCCAAACTGGAGGCCGCGCTTTAAGTTCTACCACTGGTGAGTTTGTGTCTCGGCTAAAAAAAATGTAACATACATTTCAGTGCCATTTATTGTGTAAAACCCATTTTATTTTTGTTTTGAAACCTGCTGTGTATTTTTTCCATGACATATGCTATCAAACCACACTCAGAACAAAACGCCGCAGTAGCACCATTAAATGTGTAATGCCTACATGTGAAACAAATTCTAGCAGGAGAAAAAAATCTCAGTAACAGCACCTGTGAGATGACGACATTAATCAGTGCTGTGTGAACCTGAATCACCATGGGAAGCTGAAGTCTGTCTATCTGTACTCAAGCACGAGTTCAGCAGCAGCAGACTAAATACAAACAAGATTCAAGAATATAAATATGTATGAAAGACTTCACACATATTTACAAAGAATAAAATAAGGCATGAATGAGATAAGAGATTATAAATATCAGTGATAAATAGTACCGAATATAAGCAACATAAATACAAAATATAAGCAATACCTAGTATAATATACTAACGAGAAAATACAGCTAACAAGTGTGCAAAGCATCAGCAGCAGCAGTAAAAGTCCAGTAAAGGTGCAGCATGACAGATATGGAGTCATGTGTATTTGGATGTTGAATGACATGTGTGGTTGGTGTAGGAATACTACACATAGCCGGTGGCATGGAATGACAAGTAAGTAAATATTGCACATGCTACAATGATGGCACATCAGTCTTGTCAGACTGAGAAGATGTCTCAGATCAGAAGTGCCCCAGCTTTTGGAAAGAAGCTGTTTTTCAAGCCAGCAGTGTGAAGCTGTTACTTGCCAGTTAAACCAAACATGTGATGTCCTGTCCCCTGCAGGGCTCTGTCTTTCTTGGGTATGAGCCTGTGCCTGTCGCTCATGTTCATCTGTTCCTGGTATTACGCCATAGTCGCCATGGGGATTGCCACCTGCATCTACAAATACATTGAGTTCTGTGGGTAAGTAATCACCATGACTGGACAGGACTTAAGAAATAAGTTTCTTCCACATCCGTTTTATTATGGTTTTACACCATAAAAACACCATGATACCTTCATCATGTGCCAACCCGTTAATGTGCTGTGTCACAGAGCGGAGAAGGAGTGGGGTGATGGGATACGTGGCATCTCTCTCAGTGCTGCGCGTTTTGCTCTCATGAGGCTGGAGGAAGGACCGCCACACACCAAGAACTGGAGGTCAGTCCTCACATTTAAACTGTAACCGTTGTAAACTTATATCACCTGTTGAATCTAAAATGTAATATGTAATAACAATATCAATTATTCTTAAATTTGTTCTTGAGAAAGCTCTGAAGAGAAGTCTTCATAAATTGCAGAAACTCCAAATAAACCACAATTATTTTTGCACAAACATGTCATCACTCAAGTGTGCTTTTGAGAGTTCAGAGATTCTGTTCTTACATGCGAACAAATCCCAAATAAGAAAACATTGGTAAATGTCAGAATCTTTGTGAAAACTTTGTAAATCGGATTTAGGAAGAAAGAACGATTGGTGAATGAGGCCTGAAGTCTTTACCTCACTGAAATGAGTCATTTATTTGTTGCTATGTTTTTGGTCAGGCCTCAGATCCTGGTTCTGGTGAGCGTGGATGCTGAGCAGAACGTAGAGCAGCCTCGTCTGCTCTCTCTGGCCAATCAGCTGAAAGCAGGGAAGGGTCTGACCATCGTTGGCACCTCAGTTCAAGGAACCTTCCTCGACAACTACACTGAGGCCCAGAGGGCAGATCAGGTCCGTCCTCTCTAACACATACACTTGGACAGTGATATATGCACATTAATACCACTCAATTGTCAACACATTTTTCACAGACACTAACAGCTGTCTTCCCCTGTCCTCATCCTCTGTGTATTTGTAGTCTTTGCGTAAGTTGATGGAGACGGAGAAGGTAAAGGGCTTCTCTCAGGTGGTTATCTCCTCCAATCTGAGAGATGGAACGTCCCACCTGATCCAGGTTGGAGGACTGGGAGGTCTGAAGCACAATACTGTGTTGGTCAGCTGGCCACGAAACTGGAAACAGCCGGAGTACCACCAGCAGTTCAGGAACTTTATTGGTAAGTCTTAACTCACTGGTGAAACTATAGTCTTAAACCCTATTTGCATGGAACTAGTGTTACCTGGGGACCTTTAGTAGTTTGTAATAATTGAGGAGATCGTCTGTTATCCGAAATCCCGTGCAAGCTTGCCACTTCTTATTTGTCAAGTAAAAATTCCACTGCAAAATACCAAACACAGAGGTCATGTGATAATAATGGACCCATGCAAATCAGCATCTCTGTGATTTGGGGTTGAATTATTATTTTTATTTTTGAAAATCTCCACGCCTTTTTTCTGCCTATTTCGCGGTTGAGAATTACGGAGGCTGTGTTAGCAATTATAAATGAAAGTTTTGACTGCATTATGGGTGAAAATTCAGGTGGCAAAAAAATACTTATATAAATATTAAATAGTATAATATATTTTTATTATAGCAGATGTTACACAGAGCCTTGACATCATATCCGGGGGATTATGTCAGTAAATCCATGTAAAATACATACTCCCCTTATCACATGTAACCACACGAAACACAATGAGGGGGGGGGGGCTAATACTAGCCGAGTGCGAGTAGGGCTAGAGAGATTATTGTTGTATGTGATTTCCCTCTTCATCCATTCAACATCTGATTATCCTGGTTATTGAGCATGCATGACTAAAAGTGGTCTGTTCAGAAAACAACATAGAAGTAATTGCCCTTTAAGTTATAGTTATCTTCAAAAACATATTTTAAAAAAAAACATATAAAACATCTGTGTTCAAATAGTCTCACTCGGATTAGCCGAAGATTCTTATATTTGTGATTATGAGATTTTTTGAGAGACTTTTTTCTTTGTCCTTTGCTGAGGGTTTATGGTTTATTTTTAAAATGTCCCTTCAGTTAATATCTTGGTCATGGTTATTTAATAACCACATTTAAGGGGTTCCTTATCTGAAGAAAATAGCTTTTCTTATTTAAGTATTAAAAAATGAAAATCAGATGATAAATCTTCAGCGATTCTTTTTTTTTTACTCTCAAATATCGATATCAGTATCGGCCTCAATAATCCAGGATGGTTTATGACCTTATTGATGTTTTTTATTTATATGCATTTAACTCCATCACCAGAGAAATATTGAATCGGCCCTTCCTGTCTAATAGGATGAATTAAGCAAGGTGAGGTAACCTTTTCCCGGGCCCTTCATTATCCATCCTGTCCCTCTGCAGAGGTGGTTAGAGAGACAACTGTCGCCAGTCTGGCCTTGTTGGTTCCTAAGAATATCGCCAGCTACCCGTCCAATGGAGAGCGCTTCACTGAAGGCCACATAGACGTGTGGTGGATTGTCCATGACGGAGGCATGTTGATGCTCCTGCCCTTCCTGCTGAGTCAGCATAAGGTGGGAAACAAGACACTATGAAATATTCTTTACATTTGACAAAGTTTCAAACTAAATAATAAACACAAGTTTCGTGTGGAGGGTTAAAAAGAACACTGAGAACATTTTGTTCGTCACCTGTGAATGTTCCTGTTTTGTCCCATAGGTGTGGAGGAAGTGTAAGATGCGCATTTTCACTGTAGCTCAGATGGATGACAATAGTATCCAGATGAAGAAAGACCTCATCACCTTTCTCTATCACCTGCGCATCGATGCCGTGGTGGAAGTGGTGGAGATGGTGAGAGACTTGTCTGGCACATAATCTTCACACGAGTTCACACACAAACCTTGCAAGAACAGAATTTTTCCATAGAACCAAAATGTATTTCATAATATGACTCCTTTTTTCAGTACTTGACAACTGTATGATGAATGAAAAATGTCTTTTTCGCTTTAAAGCATGACAGTGACATCTCAGCCTACACCTATGAGAAGACATTGGTGATGGAACAACGATCACAGATCCTCAAACAGATGCATTTGACAAAGAATGAGAAGGAGAGAGAGGTAAACCAGAACAGTTTGTACTACACATAACTGGAGAACAAGTAATGCCTAAAGATGGCTCATAACATTTTATAACAATATAGGACCCTGAAGAACATGACATTAATGTTGACATTTTCATTATCACTCTGTGCGCTCTAACTATCAGCTCTGGGGCCGGGAATAGGTTGTGAATAAGGTGTTGTTGTCTGGACTTGTTTTCACTGATATTAGGGAAGAAAGAATGAATTGCAGAGGGAAATTGAACCTAATTAATTTCCTTACTTTGTTTTATAACTATAGATCCAGAGCATTACGGATTCATCCCGTGGGTCCATTCGGCGTAAAAACGTGTCTGCCTTGCGCTCGCAGCACAGCACTGATGAAGGAGCCAGCGTGGCAGAACAACCAGAAGACGAGGTAATGCTGCCATGGCCCTTTTAGGAGAAATGACATGTTTATTTACAGTACCTCTGTCCTCGTTTCCTGCACACCTGTTGTCTCTCTGTGCTCCGGCTTGAGCAGAATCTACTGTTTGTGCTATGATTTAGTGATTTCCCATTGGCCACCGAGTTTCACCTACACTGACAGGTGTCTCTTTTCTCTCTTTCACTGTCACGTCACGGTGTCCGTCTCTCAGTCTGTGGCTGTCTCCAACCCAAAACAGGTGCAGCTGATCCACAGTAAGAACGCCTCCACACCAACCAGCCCCACAAGCCCCACGTCTCCCTCTGCGCCTGCAGGGGGCGCTGCGACCTGGACGGACCACAAGGGTGCAGACAAGGGGAAGACCCTTTCAGCAGCGAGCCTGGAGGCGGGCAAAGACCTCTTCAACATGAAGCCGTGAGTGACCTCTCAGTTTCACTCAGCTTCCAGCAGAGAAAGCAGACATGACACATGTACGCGGGGACATGTGAATATTTGTGTATATCAACCCATGTACCAACGTTGACAGAGATACATTTTGTTCCTGCGCATGTGACAAACAAAACGTTGAACTAACAAATGTAGCTTCCTGTGTGAGCACAAGTCCTGTTTGTAATTCAATTATTTCCCTCCTAACACGCTGCTGCAGAGAATGGGAGAACTTGTAAGTATTAACATTTTGAAGGGAGACACATTGTGTGAGCTGAGCGGCTGACAGAATGATTTGTAAACCTAATGTGGCCTTTTGTTTCTTGCATCAGGAGCCAGATCGACGTGAGGCGCATGCACACAGCGATGCGGCTCAATGAGGTCATCACAAAGAAGTCCAAGGAGGCAAAACTTGTCCTGCTCAACATGCCTGGACCACCCAAGAACCGTGTGGGCAATGAAAACTGTATCCTACACCATACATACGACACTGTATTCAACTTACAGTGTCTTGTGTACTTTGCTCAGTTCAGTTTAGTTCAGATCCTTACAGCCAGACAACATAACACAACACAATAAAAACTGTTAGACAACTGAAGACATTAAACGTGCTGATACTATATGTCCAATACAGAATACAGTAAAAGGCTCAGGTGGTAAAAGCAAAGAAAAACTGCAACAATAAGAAGAGAAATTCTGCTTTTTAACGTATATTAGAATTAAGAGCTGTTTTATCTTTTTGTGGGACATGCCAGGTATACATTTCAAAGACAAATGGTCCCTGTAACTGGTATACAAAGTGTCACAAGATAAATCAGAAGGGTCGCAAGATGTTTAATGGGGCAGGAAAGGAGAAAAAACATTTCTGCTACAAATATCAGTTTTTTATTTGTTGGACTTTGGAAGTTTAGAGGGAAAATCACTCTCTCATAGATGTCTGAAACTTGTGACAAGAGACCCAAAATAGACACAGCCAAACAGGCCACAAGCCAAACAGGCTGAGACCTGATGGTTTAATTCTTTTTATGTAACGTTATCTAACACTTTTATGTCATGTAAGAACACTACTTTCCTTCATTGTATTGTCTCTCAGACATGGAGTTCCTTGAGGTGCTCACTGAAGGTCTCAATCGGGTCCTCCTGGTGCGTGGAGGTGGACGGGAGGTCATCACCATTTACTCTTGAAGGACTTTAAGGTCTTTTAAGGGCACCTACACTCTTTCTTCTCTATATTGTTCCAGGAAAATCCTCCCACACCCTCATAGTATACCATCTCCTCATTTAAAGCTAAGGTTGGTAATCTTAACACTGAGAGTAAACTAGATTTTTAAAGTTATCCAACCAAATAAAAAACCAGCCCAGTGTTACCAACTCTTTTCCAATTAAAGTAGCTAGCAGCACTAGCTCCAAAAGTCGCTAAATCTAGTGAGAAAGTCGCCAAGTTGGCAACACTCCCTCCTGAGCCACTCTCCCAAAATGATTATTATGAACGTAAACAACGAACATGGTTATTGTTAGTACTCACAGCTGTGAAGCTAGCCACTTGTGGAAGACTCCGGTGACGGAGTGCGCTCAGGTAGACGGGCCAAATGAAATTAGACGGAATTATTACAGTCCTGCGACAGCCACAGATACCGGATGTTTTTATTTCTTTTTTTTTGTCAGAGCATTTGATTCATTTTATTGCTGTCGGGATGTGAAGACAATTTTAACAAATATAACAAAAAATGTTTTTAAAGTGATTACCCATCCTAGCTTTAACGTTTTAATCGTTATGGAACAGGCTGTTGCTGTGTGTTCTCGACTTGTCAGCTGATAAGAGTAGATGAGTTTAAGATGAGTTGGGAAACACGCAAACAACGGACTCCAAAAGCTTCACTTATTCTCAGAAAATGAAAGGTTTTCTTTCCCTTTTCTGATATGTGCTCAATATAAATTGTTACTTTCCTTTTGCTTTTGTTCTTGGTCATTTGTAAAAAGGAATGTTTTTCTTTTTCTGTTTATTTATTAATATGTATTGATTATTTATGTATTTATTCATATTATCATGTCTGTCTTCGTCCTGCTCTGTTTTTGTCTTTCAATGTATGGTTGGAAGCACACAAGTATTAATACTAGAGATACTGGTAATGATATTTATTTATAGTGGAAAAAGGTTGGATGAGGACCTCCCTATTTTCATGCGATACTTTCATATTTATTAATAGGATATTAAAAATACTACACAAATCCCCAAAACGGACCAATTTGATCAAATATACTTGCGACTCGTTTGCACTTATTTCCTAAGTGTAACATTAAACCATCTGAAAATGCAGTTCAAGCCCTGGCCATGAACATCACGAGAACAACAGTTTCATCTCTGTTTCGTACTTGTTATGGCAGGATTTTATCTCATTGCAGAGCGCTTGACAGAAATAAATTAAAATTAAAAGAAAATGATTTGATGCAGATGATCATGATCCCAAACCCAATTGTTTGACTTCATCATCCTCACAGTGGGACAAGGGTCATATAGATTGAATGGACTCAGTGACATGCTGTACTGCAAAGCCTTTGAGCTCAGCGACGGCCACTTTAAATACTGCACGTTCACTAATTGTTTGATGAAAATGTCCTGTGCTAGATGTTGTGCTAGTTAATCAGGATGCACTGAGATCTTTATCTGTCTGTCGTTTTTATGCTCAAAATGTTTGGAGAAATAAGAAGTAAGAAGATTGTGGTATATTTCAAGTGGCATATGAAATATACACTTTGTCCCTTTACAAAAAAAAGTGTTTCTATTAGGCAAATAAAAAATCATCTTCACAACTTTTAAATTAATGAAACCCTACCTCTGCCTGAATACGCTCAAACAAAATGTGTCAATTTATAATGTAAACATGTTTTGATACCATCTTTAGAATGAAGTCAAACTGTTAAAAAGTCCAAAATATAACATTTGAAGTGGAATTTAAATACAGAATTTCAATACATTTCGGGCCAAGCATCTCTACAAACGTCTATAAAGATATTATAGTGTAAAGTGTTGAATGAATCTACTTATATGTTTATAAAAATACATTTTACTACATGAGTTTAAGATAGATATACATACAGCATACATTTTATCTTAGAGAATTATTTTTTTTAACTGTATGGTTCAGGAAAAAAGGTTTGAAAAAGTAATTTATTTAGAAATTTTAGAAATATTATATATAATATATTTTATTGTATGCATGTGCTGAGTGCACCGTATTAAAGTCCCTTGCTTTTGATTATCTTGCCTATAGCGATATAAGAAGATTGATACCAATGTCAGCCGAAGCCAGGCTATCGCCTAGCCAGGCTATTAGCTTAGCTTAGCATAAAGACTAGAAACAGCTACCATGGCTTTGTTCAAAAGTAACTAAAGCCCCTCTATGGCTCACTAATAAATATGTTATATCTCTCATTTCTTTAATCCATACAAAAAACAAAGTGTAAAAACAATAATTAGCCGATAATCAGGATGCATAACTTCCTTGAGTCTTGGCTGGTTGCCATCTGTTTCAGTCTTTATGCTAAGCTAAGACAAGGCTGCTAGATGTCACGTATCAATCTTCTTGTCTAACTCTTGGCAGCAAAAAAGCGTATTTTCCAAAATGTCAAACTATTTAAAAATGTTTTTTTGCTGCTATACTAATGCACACCATTTGAACATGTGAAGGACTAAGCTGTAATGTTGTCAAGGCAAACGTAATCAGAAATTGCAGACACAGAATAATACCTACAAATGAGGAATCTCAAAAGGTTCATATTAAACTATTTTATGAGGATTTCTGAAAGTTAGATTATCCTGCTGAGTACCTCTCAGTCGTTTCATTTGTGTGTGTGTGTGTGTGTGTGTGTATACAGTAGATATTTAGTTTCTTTTTGTGTATGGTTTAGTCATTTTTGGACATTCATTCATTCATGCATATGTGCTGTTTTGTCATAGATATTCACACTTGTCAAAATCAACGGCTCTGCACAAGTTTTGTAGGAAGTGAACAGTAAGAGTAGGGCCAGTGTGCATTATCTTGCCCCAGAACATGCACAGTTTATGAGTTTATCAACAAAGCTATAGTATTTATAGTTTTTGATGGAAGTCTTGTCCAAACATGTATGTACACAGTAGTTGATATATTGCCCTCTTCCCCTTGGCCTGTTAGTGCCGTAACGTATTTAACTTCTAGCAAAAATGATTCAGTAACTTTTCCAGGAAATCAAAAGATTTGTAAGTATTGTCATTTCCGTCCAATGTATTGTATACATGTATTGTTTTCAGAGCCGTAGCAGATGCAGAACCTCACTTCATCATACACATATTGATATGTCCTCTTTTTGGTGAATATATGTGCAGTCCTCAGTGTTTCCCTTTTTACTCTAAAAAGTGTGGGTGCGGAACAACAACAATTAACTTTTGATTCATAAGAAGATGGTGTAGCTCTACAGGTTGATCAGTCACTGGTCTGCAGAAGTCCCCATTGTTAACCTCCCTCACCCAGAGAGTGTGAGTGTGTGTGTGTGTTTGAGTGAGGACAGTGTATGTAGCCTAACTGAACAGCAAGACAGAGTGAAGATGGGAAATTTGTAAATATATTTGTGATTTTAGGCTTAGAGATAACATTTGTAATGTGTGTTAACAAAGGTTTTATAGATATGAAATAGGCAGTTTGTAATGTCTTTTAAAATGATAAACAAACGTTGTGTTATGTTCGACAATGTCTTATGCAATTATGTATGAGTAATGGTTTAAAGAAACCATTTTATGTCAGCACTAAATGCAGTAAATTAAAATCATTTTAATACAACAGTGACAGTTGTGTGACAACTCTCTGTCCGTCATTTTCTTCTTACAGTGTCTGCTTTTAGACTAAATGTATTGCATCGGTTTCATTTGCAATTTTGGAGACTGTGCATGCCGCCTGTTTCTCAGCATCACTGATCTAAGTAGTCTTACAGTTACACAGCTTTGGTGATATTTGGATTAAAATTGCATCACAGCAGAAAAACAAACCAGTTTCTTTAATGTTCTTGCTCAGCCTGCATCTGAGCCGGAGGAATGAATTTGCTTTTTAACTGTGCTACAGATTTATGTCAGGGATAAGACCACAAACCACTTGTATGTGAAATTAAGTGTTCATGCTGTTCTTAACTGATAGGAAACAAGAGTCTACAGCGGCTGATGTTTAGCAGGTATAATGTTTACCATCTTAGTTTAGCGTGTTAGCATGCTAAAATTGGATAATTACCACTAAGCACAAAGAACAGCAGAGGCTGATGGGAATAAAGTTGTCATTTAGTCATGAACCAAAAGTATTGAACAGGTCAACATTTTGACCTGATGCTGGCACTGCATGAACACTTACAGCATGAGGCTTGGACCGATGATTTTTCTACTGCACCTTGAACCTTTTGGACCGGATGAAATCAGCTGCAGAGATGAGGATAGATAAGCAGTTCATTCTGCTACTATTTTAAAGAAGGCACGTAAACAAAAAGTGTTCACAATCATGAAAATGTGTCGCACAGTATACAGTTGTTTGCACCGTGTCTTTACCCTCTCTCTGTACTATACTGTGATATGCAGTCAGAAAGATCATATCAAATCCTTGCCTGCACTACTGCAGACACCAAATCAACAAGACCTCACCAGTCTTTGAACATTTGGACAAATCATTTAATGTCATTTTATATCAAATGGTAAGAGCATGCAACAGGTGTTAACAAAGAACATTACAGTTTCAATTATAAATCCACATGGCAAAGTGAATGATGTTACTGTATATATAAATTCTTGTGATGCATATTCTTACTGTACGACTTGTGTTAGAGGACACAGGTTTTTTGGAAAATGCATTAATAGTTGTTTTACTATATTTGATAAGAATTAAGTCTGAGGTAAGGTGCTTACAGTTTATGAGGCAAGCTACTGTGAATGCATTATGCAAAGTCATGCTTTATTGTGCTATAAAATAACCACATAAATGTCTGTGTCAGAGCTGTTCCATGTCTTATTACAACGGCCAAAGTCCACGCAGCATTGTTTCTCTGCAAGGGGGATATTTCTTGTGTTTGTCTGAGAGCAGAAATGACTAATGCCTTTTACCCGTCTAATTGAAACAGATAATACAGGCTGCAAAAGCAATTACTGTCATTTGCCCCAAGAGCTTCCAGGATGAAGGCGCAGTCAACCAGCCTTCGAGTGAGGTTACCTGTGTTTGTGTTTGTCACACAGGTGATCACGGTTGGCTTGTATGCTGCCTTTGTCACCTACGATGAGCAGGTTGATGCCAGATTTCAGACTAACAGGACTAACCCCATGGACAATGCTGTGTACAGGGACTACCCTGTTTTTACACACATACAGGTCATGATATTCCTCGGCTTTGGGTGCCTGCTGGCATTTTTCCGACTCTATGGCTTTGGGGGGATGGTTTTTAATTTCCTCACGGCTACTTTTGCCATCCAGTGGGCCATTCTGGTGCAGGGCTACTTCCAGTTCAGCCATGAGGGTAAGATCCACCTCGGAGTCATCAACCTCATAAATGCAGAGTTTGCCTGTGCGGTGGTGCTGATATCTTTCGGAGCAGTGCTGGGGAAGACGAGCCCGTTGCAGCTGCTGGTCATGGCTCTGCTAGAAGTGCCAGTGTTTGCGGTCACAGAATGGGCCGTGTTAAGGTATCTGAAGATCAACGATGCAGGTGGCTCCATTCTTATTCACCTATTTGCCTGTTATTTTGGCTTGGGTGTCACTTTTGTACTGTACAGGCCTAGCCTAAATGAAGGCCATGCAAAGGAGAACACCAGCTACCAGTCTGATATCCTGTCTGTGATGGGGACCTTGTTCCTCTGGGTGTTTTGGCCCTCGTTCAACTCAGCATTGACCCTGAAAGGAGATGACCAGCATAGAGCCATCCTCCACACCTTCATCAGCCTCAGTGCCTCCACGCTCACAGCCTTTGCTCTCTCTGCCATGCTGAACAAAAATGGTAAGATTACCATGGCCGATGTTCAGAATGTGACCCTGGCTGGAGGCGTGACAGTGGGGGCGTCTGTGGATATGATGATATCGCCTGCTGCTGCATACGCTCTGGGTATGATGGGCTGCACTGCATGCATGCTGGGCTACAAGTTCTTGAGCCCCTTCCTGGCACGACGCTTCAGGATCCAGGATCAGTGTGGAATACATAATTTGCACGGTCTGACAGGACTTATATCCTGTGCTGCCGGGATATGTGCTATACTGATGGCTAATGAGGAGATGTATGGCCCCAGCTTGTATGAGATCTTTACCCACAGAGCACCAGTAGAGGGAGACCCTAAGCTGCAAGAGCTCCAGAAGTTGATCCCAGGTTTACAGCCAGGGTTAGGGAGAACTGCCCAGGAACAGGCACTCTTCCAGGTCGCAGCTGTGTTCTCCACCATCGGAGTGTCAGCGCTGGGAGGCATCCTCACCGGCTTTGTCTTGAAGCTGCAGTTTCTCGCACCACCATCCGATGATTTCTGTTTTGATGATGAGCTGTTTTTTAATGTTCCTCCGGACTATGATTCACCACTTAAACTCAATAACACAATTACAACAGAGGATTCTGCTGCCTGACATGCAGCAGCCATGTGTGGTCAATGCATTTGACTGAGGATAAACGTGTAAATAAGCCCATATTTGTTTTTTATGTAATGAAGTTTAACATCATTAACAATTTGGCACAATGGAAATAAGTAGTTTTTAAACTGTGTGCAAATATTTTTTCAAGTAATTCTGTTAATAATTCCAGCTATGAAGAGGAAAACAGTCAACTAAAGCTCCAAAATGTCATCTTCCTTGAGATGCACTATCTTGTTTAAAAAATGAAATAAATTTTCTTTAAATCAATGCAATCATTTTTAAAAAAACGCACAGGAGCAAACAGGGCTCAAATCTGTATTACAAAAATAATCTACACAAAACTAATAAGAATTAAAAATGGATTAACAGCTGCGCTACAATTCACGCTCAATTCAAGTCAGTATAGTGATCCAAGCGTATAACATTGATGTGGAAGATAAGGTCACATTATCAAGAAATATTATTTTAAACAACATTTAAAGTTGTGGGTTTCAGAAGTATTCTGGTATATGATGTTAGTTTAATCTATAGCAGGACATACAAGAGACCTGTACAAATTGACATGTTGTAACTCAACACTAGATGGCGACACGGAGCCGTGAATTTAAATTAAAAAGTACCTTGTTGTTGTTTGTATCCTCAGTTCTGTTTTACAGGAGGAACACGGGCGGGTTAGAGCACATATTTAAATGCCAAAATCATATGAAATTAAAATCCTAGACTGCATTGACTTTATGCGTTCAGCAATAAGGAAATTATACATAAATTGAGAGGCTTTTGGGTTAGTAGAGTGCTGCTGAATAGTGATTTGAAATGCACTTCAAATTAGCCATTTTCTCTTGATTTGCCTTGGATTTTGTGTTGAGGCACAGTGTTACTTGCAGCTAATTGAATCGACAGCAGGGTTCAACCTCAAATCACCTCGCTTTAATACATGGTAGGTCGTGTGTAGTTAGCCTGTGGGGGTGGAGAGAAAGACATGAGTGGTGAAGTGCTGCTTAGCTCCAGCTGGTGGCGGTAAGGCAACACCAAATATCGCCGCTGCCGCAAAAGCTCAGAGCAGAAGAAGAAGACGAAGAAGAAGAAGGAAGGCGAGCATTTTGATACCAGGCCACGACCTGCCACGGCGAGTCGCTAACATAAAAAAGGTTACATAACTTCGAAAATTGTGATTACATCTTAGCTTTGTGTGATCTGCCTAAAGGGAGGCGTCGAGACGAGTCTCTTCTGCAGCACATTTCCTGGATATTTTGACTTTGGCACATCATTTCATCAATTTCAAACGGTAACGTCAATGTTTGCTAATTAAGCTAGCTCGCTGCCGCGGAAACGCTGTTAGCCATATTGGCTGTTTAACTTAGCGCTTGTTTTTCTCATGTAAGCATTACTTGGACTACTGTAAACATTTCGGGGCAAGGATGTCTTAAAATTGATTCTTACTGACGAAATGTACATGGTTATTGATATTCAAGTTAGCAGTCTAGTCAAACGCAGCGTCAAATTAATCGGGGTCATCAAATACGCTAACATAAGCTAACGTTGAAACGACGGAGATGTAGCTTCCCAGGGTGGCTAGTCAGTGTTAGCTTCGTGTTGAGTGTAACGCGTGTTTACCCTTTATGTTACATCTAATGCCAAACATATGTTTGAGCTCTACTGGGCCTGTGACTTCAAATTTTCATTGATTTACTTTGCAATTGCTATCATTTAAGATTAAGTGTGTGAAATTGAGGGAAATTATAAGGAAGTTAGGACAAACTCTGTCTCGTATCGCAGCCATCTAAATAACGTAACTTATTTTTAGCAAACGTTTATCTAGCTTTCATTCACTGTGCTTCAGACATTTGATTCACCAAGTCAGTAAAGTAAAAATATAGACTGGCGCAAAATGTCAGGGGAAGTGAAAGCTGATAAACAAACGTAATCTACATTTCTGTTAGTGAAACCTTATTGTTTAGCCGCGTAAATACCCCACCATCTCTTCTCGGACGTTTAATTGTATGTAATTACATAACAAAGATTCAAGACAAAGTATTAGTGCACCCAAAGTATCCATGTGCTGGTAGCTGTATGGAAAGGGTAGAATACTTTTAAAGCAAGTTTCTTGTTTGTGAGGCTCATCATTGTTGTTTCTCTTTCACAGGATCATCATGGCTGATGATTTTGACGTTGAGGCCATGCTGGAGGCTCCATTCAGAAAGGTGGGTTGCAGATGACAGAGATATGAGGCCTGTTTCACTGTTATGATTTACTCTTGAGTCCTTTTTTTATATTTGCTACTGTGACAAAGTTTACTTGAATGTTGTGTGGTGTGATTGAGTATTTAAAACGCAATACAGAATTATAAATAAATCCACATCTATCTCTCTTTATAGACTTCCCTAATGATATCTCACCTCTACTCCCATGAATTCATCTTTGATTCCACTGTGAACTGTGAAAAAAAGGAAGGTAGTTATTGTGCATATACTGATGTACTGTGGTTCATCTTAGGACTAAAAGAGATTCAACCTAGAACATCCAATCCCTATTCGGTTGCAACAAGGTGAATGCCAATGGTTGATAAGCCCATCTTTACCTGTCCAGCAAAGGAGGCAGTATTCAGATTTACAATCTTCATGCCATCACTGTTTCTAAATATGCAGTCCTATATAATCCGTTTTAAACCCCACTTCTGAATTGTCTTGCACTGTGTCTTTGACAAAAATGTATTGTTCTGTTGCGTTGAAGTAATTCAACTTTCACCAAATTGCTCTTAAGTGTATGAAGTTGTGTTTTTAGAAAAATATTTTCCCTAAGGGATACTGAATTGTGTTTGTTTACATCTGTTACAACTGTTTTAAATCCAATAGATGTAGTTTGACAACAGTATGCTTGAAAATGCAGATATTGCAGTTGTGGAGCTTCATTGTTCGAACACATGAGCCATGTCATGATTTTATGGCAAAATACAGGTGAATAATTTCTCTTGCTAGTAAATATGAATACTGCCTCTTTGCCATAGTCAACTGTAATGTGAATCAGCATCTTGATTTTGCATGCTACACGAAACCACAGATATTGATATTTCTAGAATGACTGTAAAATAGATACTTCTATCTAGCATCATTGTATTATAAAGTGAGTTAATTTTCAGTAGTTAATAATTCCTTCAGTCAAAAGGTTGGAAATATTACTTATATTATGCAAACTACAGATAATGGCAGTGTAACACGTGGCTGAATTGATGGATTATTTCTTTTTTTTTTATTAATTATTTTTCTTGGGCGTCAATATTACTAAGAAGTGTGAATCCCTGTTTGCTTCAGGGCAAGATGTGTGACAGAGGTGGCATCGAGCTCTTACAGTCCAAGAACGAAAATGGGTGAAGATCACTGGACTGACACCAACCACACAGGATCTCTTTTAGTGGTCGTGGGCCATGCGTGGTCACATGATTAGGCACAAATAGTGGCATTGGTACGACCTATAAGAAGGGGAATGGTGGAGATGATCTGACTTCTGTCAAAGCTTCCTGAACTCAGCTAATATGTTGGACACTCTCCCTTAACTTTGCTTTGTTGCATTAAGTACTGAGCAGCCTTGTAAAAAACAGGAGTGGGATGGGGAGCTATTGGGGTGGTGGAAGGACACTGTCCAGACAAGACAGTAGGAAGTTTTGAAGTATTATTATTAATTGAATATATTCTGCATTTTCTCTTGTCCCACCCCATCCCCTTTACCTTGACGACTTGAAATGTTTCATCTACGTCCTCATGATGTTCTTCTATCAACCTTGCTTAGGATGAGATCAAGTCCTCTCATGCAAATGGACATGACGACCAAAACAAGAAGTAAGTCTTGATATATTCTATGGCATATTAGCTTTGTGGTTCTGAAATTTTTTAACGTGTTCACTTTGCACAACGATAGCAGTGATGTACCATGTTTCAGGAAAAGGAGAAGTCGTAGCAAGAGCCGAAGCCCAGGCTCTAGGAAGAGAAGAAGCAGAAGCAAAGATAAAAAGAAGGGTAAGAAGAGGAGCAAGAGCAGAGAAAGAAAACGGAGCCGCAGCAGAGAGCGTCATCGCAGCAACTCCCGAAGCAAGGAGCGCTCTGGGCGCTACAGAGCACGCAAGAGCCCAGTGTATGTGACCTTTTATACTTGAGAACATGTACACTCTGTCCAATCCAATGCACCAGTCCTGCTGTAACTTCTCTCTTTACGGAGCTTATAGTGTTCTGTTTTGGTGACATTGTCAGTAATTCAAATTGAATTGTTGCAATCAATGCAGTCCCGCTCAAAACAACCACTAACTATGACCTCAGTGGCAAAACATATCATTTAATTAACACTTCTCTGAACATTATAGGCATCTTAAAAATGTATGGCACAAGGGTTGTATTGGGTTGTACACATGTTCCTAACAACAAAGTGGAAACTGAGTGTAAGTAGTTACTAATAGCTGGTGTTTATGTGGTTTGTGTGTTGTATATTCACAGAAGAATATAAAAGAAAAAAATTGTCCCCAACAAAAAGGTTCAGGAAATATTTAAATTAAATATATTTGTGTTGTAAAAATCAGATACTCTAATGAGAAAGTATGCAAAGTTACATGATTAGTAGTTGTCCAGTCAGAGTCGTGCAGTAGATCTCGTCAGTGTTAACGGTGCAAATGTTGAACTAC
The DNA here is from genome assembly GCA_943590825.1 of Bovichtus diacanthus. NCBI lineage: Eukaryota > Metazoa > Chordata > Actinopteri > Perciformes > Bovichtidae > Bovichtus > Bovichtus diacanthus. The sequence continues at coordinate 1,067,945 of CALSBV010012228.1, read as the reverse complement.
ATAGTTTGAATGCCCTCTTGTCACACAGCACGTGCATCCAAATTCTTCTTTATGTTTTTAGCCGGAAACGTTCCAAAAGTCGAAGCCCCTTCAAAAAAGAGAAGAGTCCCATCCGGTAAGATTAATCTTCACATTACTGCTTGTAAACCCTGTGGGTACATTTCCTGATTTTGCTATAGCACCCTAAAATCCAGTGGTTCCCTTCAAGGTTTAAACAGATCTTTAAAATTTCTTTTTTTATTCAAGAAACTTTGAGGATGCTATCGGGCAGTATAACAAAATCAGGGAGTAAGATTTACCTTTTTGATTTGTCACAATATTGATTATTTCACCCATTTATTAAACATTTTTAATGTTTCCAGATGATTCTTTTTTTTTTTCATTTAAATTTGGCTGTTTTTTCTCTTTTTAAGGCAGCCAATTGACAATCTAACACCAGAGGAGAGAGATGCCCGCACAGTTTTCTGTATGCAGCTCGCTGCAAGAATCAGAGCTCGAGACCTGGAAGATTTCTTCTCAGCTGTCGGAAAAGTCAGTTGATTTTCAAGTTATTGTTGCCTGTAAACCAGCAAGTCTGTGTGTAGAAATGATCCCTTAAACCGTCACCGTTTCTCTCTGTAGGTAAGAGATGTGAGAATGATCTCAGACAGAAACTCCAGGAGATCAAAGGGCATCGCATACATAGAGTTTGTGGAGTCTTCTTCTGTACCACTGGCTATCGGACTAACTGGCCAAAGGCTGTTAGGAGTGCCCATCATCGTCCAGGCCTCTCAGGTGGGTGTCTTGGATTATTTCTACCTGATGTGATGAAATGTAATAATAGCGAATACCTCTCTATTAAACAGATTTTTTTCAAATGGAAACTTGTTTATTCCAAATTACACTGGGGTTAGGCATAATTATTATAATTATAAGCACTGAATTAACTTGATTACATTACTTTTCTTCATGTAATTACAGGCAGAGAAAAATAGAGCTGCGGCCGCTGCCAACAACCTACAGAAGGGCAGTTCGGGTCCAATGAGGCTGTACGTGGGCTCGCTGCACTTCAACATTACTGAAGAAATGCTGCGTGGGATCTTTGAGCCTTTTGGAAAGGTGAGGAACAAGTTTAACATTAAGTTATTAATAATATTGCCTTGTTTTGTAGATGCATTCATGACGATCCTTCTGTATTGGTGTTTTGTTTTCAAAGATTGAGGGAATCCAGCTAATGATGGACAGTGAGACTGGACGATCCAAAGGATATGGTTTCATATCGGTAATTAAAGCATCTTTATTTCATTGACGGTGCTTTAGTTTTTTTCAGAGTTTGATTCTAACCTCTTATTTATTAAAGTTTGCAGATGCAGAATGTGCAAAAAAGGCATTGGAGCAGTTGAATGGCTTTGAGCTGGCCGGACGTCCGATGAAGGTGGGGCATGTTACAGAGCGCTCCGACTCATCAACAGCCAGCTCGTTCCTGGACAACGACGAACTAGAGAGGACTGGCATCGACCTCGGCACCACAGGGCGTCTACAGCTTATGGCTCGACTAGCAGAAGGTTCGTAATAACCTGCATAATTTTTGTATTGACACTACAGAGGCACACAGTCTCCTTTAAAAGAAAGTAAAGCGAACATTGTTTCAACCCATTTTTCTACAGAGCAAAATCATTCTTAGGTTCCAGCCTATCAAATGGGATGATTTGCTCTTGGTTATATAGTAAACTGAATACCTTTCGGGTTTAGGACCTTTGGGCTCTGGGATGCCGTGATGGGATTTGTCAAAATGTTTGCACTAAGTCGCTCAGCATTGTAAACAAGACACAACATTTGAGTAGTTATAAGATTTGAATATTTCTCACTGCTGGGACACAAAGGATATTGATCTTATCTAACTGTGGCCTGTTTGCTAAATGTCATCTGTCGGGTGTCATAAAAATATAGTTATTTATTTTCTTAAATAAACATTGTGTCCCGTCTCTCCCTCCACAGGAACTGGTCTAAAGATCCCTCCTGCCGCTCAGCAGGCTCTACAGATGACTGGGTCCATACCCTTCGGAAACATTTCTGCTCCACCAGGTAAAGGGTCCAGATGGTGGAAACACTTTGTGCTTTTTATGTTGGAAGAAATGTTGGTGACAAATAATAATTTGTTTTAGCTGTTCAAACTCAAGCTCCAAGCCAAGCCTTGAACCTCCCATCACAACCGCTGGCCACACACTGCCTTCAGCTGTCCAACCTGTTCAACCCACAAGCGTAAGCATGTTTTAAGTTATTTTATTCAAGTTTATATTAAAACCACAATCGCATGCCCAAAATGAACATTGAATTAGTTTTTGGTCTCTGTAATTGTTCCTTTTTTGAGTTGGACAAATTAGTACTCAATTCCTTCTTGTTACTGACAAGCTCAAGAAACAGAGTGGAGCTAAACAGCTTGAGCTAAATTACACAGGATTGTGAATACTTATCCTTAAAATGTGTAATTTTGGAAATAATGTAAGGATATGAAGCTATTGTAACATTACCAAACTTTTATTTTTTCAGAGAAAACGATCCAACCTGGGCCATCGAGATCCAAGATGATGTTATTGAAGAGTGCAACAAACATGGAGGAATTGTTCACATTTATGTTGATAGAAACTCTGCTCAAGTAAGTTGCTACTACAGATGCATTAAGTCTGGTCCCCCAAATAAAACTGTGTCCATGTTCCAGTTGATCCATAGTGCTCACTGGACCCCGAGTGACAGTTTTGTAATCTTTTCCACACAGGGTAATGTGTATGTGAAGTGTCCCTCAATACCAGCAGCGATGGCAACTGTAAATGCACTTCACGGACGCTGGTTTGCAGGTATGTGACGATACCAATGGGTTTTGAATCTTTAACATTTTGGAGGAAGTTTGAGGTTTAACATTTTGTTCTCTCTTCCAGGCAAAATGATCACCGCTGCCTACGTTCCCTTACCAACCTACCACAACCTTTTCCCTGATTCAGTAACAGCGAAGCAGCTTCTAATGCCAGCACGTCGATAGTCTGAGACATGCTCATGAAAGTCAGTGTAAATACATTTGTTTGCAGTCATGGAAATGTCGTTGAAACAGACGCATTGAAATTAGATGGCTGTGTGTAATAAAAGTTGCCTCAAGTTCATGTGTTCACCATTGAAGACTAGGCAGTTTTTTTTTTTTTTTTTTTTTTTTTGCGTTGCTTTTCAAATTTTTCGTGGGTTTGTGTTGTAAACTACCACAGAGAAGTAATCTGCAGTTATCTATTGGTCTGTACGTTTTTAAATATTCCTGTCTTATCTGCTTGTTTAAATCAACAGTTTTAGATTTAAAATAAATTGCAAAGAGTTACAAAACTGTGTTGGGTTATAGGCCTTACATGCCAAAAGTATATCAATGTCAACAATAATCCTTTGTAACTTTTTACAGCCATAATTTCATTTTTTGTATGAAGGCTCCCAATAAATTTTGGCAAATTTGACAATTCATTTTATGTTTTTGTCCCCCTTTTTGAGTTTTTCATTCCAGGTTCAATTTAAAGTCTTAATTACAGCATTGGACAACATGTTCCTCTATTTCTAGTCAATTAAATATTTCTTCAGCAAAGTGAATTTAAAAATGGGAGTTTCTGGACAAGCGAAGCTGTGTGGGTTCAAGCCTCTGAAAAAAAGTGAAAATTGCTGATTAGTATTAGGTTTGTTCAGGTTTCTTGTGAACATTCAGTGTACTTTGAGATACATTTAAAACTCATGTGACCAAGCCTATTATGTAAAACATGGGGTGTTTAACAGCACAACATTCAGCTGACTACATAGGGTAAGATGTCACTAAAAAGGATTTAACTTAAACATTTGGTTTGTTGGGAGTTAATGAGCTCTGGCTGCCACCATACTGATGGGCATTTTATCCATTACAGATAGGCCAATATAAATTAAAAATATTGGATACTGCAACAAGGGAGACATGAATAAAATGAAATGACATTGTTCCTCTTACAAATAAAATGTTGAATTCACAAGCCATAAACACACACTTCCTCAATTCATTACACTGTCTGGTACAGTATGACCAGGAGTGTAATGTTATAGCTGGGCATTGCGTTTGAGGTGGGAAGTTTATCATTTGTATAAACAAATGCATTTCACGAACACTTCCTAAAGCAAAAATTCCACCTTTTGTTGCTTGCTTTGTACTGTTGCCCCTAAGACCTAAACATCCACTACAACTTGCATACTAGTGGACGATTTCTGGTCTTATGGGGCAGTAATGAGCCGAAAGATGCCTCACTATAAACTGGACTTGGACAAGCGACACAAAAGCAGATTTGTGCTTTATTGGAAGTGTTTTTAAACCAATTTTTCAGTTTAAGACGACTGTCTGCTTAACGGCCCCGTCTTTGTTACAGATCAACACATCGCCACTTCCCTACGTATATCGAAAAAGTACAAGTCGATATACTGCATTTCAGTTTAGTCTTTAACAAATGACACAAGACAGGTTTAATGCATATACTGTGAACTTTATCTTCTAACAAAAGGGTATTGCAACAACAAAATAGCTTAACTTTAGAAATCTTTACCAATTTTTTTCTTTTCAAATTTTTACTTTTTTTTTTTATTTAAATTTTTTTCCCTCCTCCAGAAATTCGTTGACATCTGGAAAGAACGACATCGTTAGTCTTTTGTGGCAACATTTAATGTCTGCAACTGTCATGCAACAAGTTCCATGAAACAGCTGAGCAGGATTCTTTCTGAGCGATAGTCACGGGCTACAACAACTTAAGTCCTAGCTTCCTCATATTGTCACATTGATTGATTTTAAAGAGGAAAGAGCAAGAACTCTTAACAAGTAAATACTGTAATGTAACAGACGCTGATATTTGCTATACTTTTGGAATTGGGGAGGGCTTAGCATAGTTGAGGTTTTCAAAAATGAGCAATAATCCCAATGATAAAACATATACTGCATGTGTCACTGCACAGTCAAGTGCTATAAGGATCCTTTGACTGCTGACATGTCTTTCAACAGAGGAAGAGGAAGTTGATGCTGACCTGAAAGGGCTCTTTACTTTTTAGGCGAGCATTCCTTTGCCTGGTGAGCCTGCAGGACAGCAATCGCCTCATCTACCTGACCGAAGTAAAGTAAAAGACAATGAGAAGATTTAGCAACACCACTCATCAATACCACACATCTGTACAATAAATATGGAGAAAAAGCCAACCTGGCTTTGTCCAAAATTAAATATATCTACCTGCCAGCACCTCTAAAACACACTAACACCTTATATGTGGCTCGTTTCATCTGTAGAAAAAAACTAAAGAATAAAAACATCACTTTGTAGTTTGACAAAGTGTCAACCTCCCATGCTGTGACAAAGTGCCCAAAACTGCAGTTCATTGAATGGCCACTTGGGTCTGGCTCCAAAAGAGTCAATCCCCTTAGAAGCCCATGAAAATAAATACAATTTCAGCCTGGTTCAAAAAACAGTGTTGGTCTTTATAGCTAATTTCCCCCTTCATGACAACTGTACAGGGGGTACAAGTTATTTATAATTAAAAGGCGCGGCTGGTGACAGGTGAGTGCCGTCATTTTATGGCATACTTTACTATGATTTTTAAAAAATTTTTATGATATACTATACTATGACTTGTTTAAGACATAATATACTATGATTTTTGTGACTTTTTAAAAAATGATTTGTTTTACTCTTTAATGACTTTTATGGCGGCACCCAGGCCTGCCTCAGCTCCACTGATGGTCCACTTAATCAGCCATTCTTTGATCAGCCAGGAGTGAGGCGGTGTCGTCACAGCCAAGACGACTGCGGCCTGAGCTATCCACATTGAGCTTCACGACGGCTCTTATCATACATACAGGTGATGTGACGGAGACTACGTCCCTATTTTCTAGAGGGATTATGCGCGTCATGTCTTCCTAGAAAGAGGGAAAAAACAAATAACACATTGGCCTGTTCACACCGCAAGTAGCAGCGAGGTGGAAAGTAACTGCAGAACCCATATTACTTTGTTACCACACCAACCCGCAGACGCAGCCCGCTCTGTCTGAAAAGATAATGCAGCTCATCACGGCAATGACCGCACAAGATATGCTTCAACTCAACTTTGTTGAAGGCAAAGGCTTCTGAACGTTAATGTAATATATTGAGCCTGAATAGACTATGCCAGGGTTCAAAACGATCACATCACATATGTACCGGCTCTTATAATAGTCTTGTAATCCGCAGTAGTCCCCTACGGCAACTGTGGAATAGCAATTTTACTTAGAGTGCATAATTATACCTTAGAGTGCAGGGACTCAGGAGTCTCCAGCATGTGCAGCAGCTCCGAGTTGTCAATCTCCAGCAGCATGCCAGTGATTTTTCCAGCTAAGTTTGGGTGAAGGGAATGGATCACTGGGTACAACCGCTCCCCTATGTATCACAGCAGGGAGAGAGGATTATCAACAAAATACACAAGTTTCTTCAATCTATATAAAAGAAGAAAAAAATTGAACGATGACACACCGAGAAGCTGTTTCTGATCCATGAGTGGAGCTGCAGCCAGCATCGAGGCGGTGAGCGGCTCTTGGCCTTGAAAATGCACTGGTGGTGGCTCCATCAGAGGTGCAGGAACAACCTGAAGACATCGAGTTTAACTCGCATACAGTGTCTACATCTCAGAGGCAAATGTTGTCCTGTTTATTTGATAGCTTTAGTCAATTTGCAGATTCAGATTAACAATACAACATTTTTAAAAATCAGTAAATAAATGATATCACTAAAGATGTATTGGTACCCAAGGGGAAAATCACAACATAATAGCTCCACATTTAGCAGCTGTAGTATTAATGCATTAATAATTATAATCCTACAATATACTGAATATTATTGTGCAATAAATATTTGTTCGTTTATAAAAAAAAAAAAAACAAGCCGTTTTCTCTTATTCTAATCTCTGAAAAACACTCCAATAGCCAAATTGCAAATATAAATCATTAAAATTATCTTTTCTTGTAGGGGGGAGAAGACCCCCAGAACCCCATGCCTGATTATGTTTCTTTTTGTTTTTGTTTTTTTAAATAGAGTTTGCAGGTCAGAATACAGCATTACTCCAATGATGTCTTAGCTTGATGTAAACATAACATTGTTTACAAGACGACTTCATAGGGTACAGGGCACCAGAAACAATAGAAACCCAAACAGTTCCACAGTAGCTGCTGGTCCTGAGTGTGCATCAGGATTAGAGAACAGGACAGTTCAGACTACAGTACCTGTATTCTGGTCATGGGTGCAGGTACAGTAACAACCTGCTGGACGTTTCTCACTACGGACGAGTACTTGTACTGGCCGCCTCTGGTCATACCAGGCATGTCAGTACGCCCTCCTACAGTCTGGGTTCCTATGTTGTCTAAATAAAAAGACATAACATGCGTCAGATTTGACCACGCACGTAAATGGCACATTTTGGACGAATGGAACTCATGTTGTCATACTCCTGGTACTTACTGGTCTTGTGCGAGCAGCTTATGATTCGAGGAGCTTGAGTGGAGGCCTGTCTGACTGTAGCGATGGGGGTCGGTCCACGTCGGGGAACAGAGGTACTAACAAACTGGGTTGAGTAGGGGCCTACAAAACAGGAGAGACGACATTTATACATATTGCATACATCTGTGTAAACGTAACAAAACAAATTAAACTCAATTACCCTGCAGTCTCTGTGGTTGTCCTGTCCAACGAGGCACTGGTCTCATGTTGCTGACAGCATTGTGGTTGTAGAAGGAACGAGTGGGAGGCTGCAAGATAAATATTAATGGAAACATACCGCAGGTCAACCTTAATCACATTTAATTGAAGGTATTGTAATTATTAGCCTATGACAAGGGAATTAAAAATAAAATTAGACAATTTAAGACAGCACAACACACGTCATACAACCAGTCAAGGACCAAAGTCAGGTGAAATATGTTTTTAGCCTCTTTCGGACTGGATTTATTTATTTGATTTTTATATTACCTGCCCTGGTCAGTAATTTCAATACAGTCAAAAAGCATGCATGAAAGCAATATTTCGCCGCAAGTTTTTTTCTGCAGGAAGAGCTGCTTGTCCTTCTATTGCATTTCATCAACTCTGTTAAATCTGAACATGTATTGCCTCTTTTTTTTCTTGCTAATCTGATAGACTGAACCACTAAGAAATGGGCCTGTTTGGGAACCAATACAATGAGAGAAATAATTTTAAGCCAAGAGCAAGTAAAAGCTCATCAAAGGCTCATCTCTCTTGGCTACTCCTGCAGTTTATGGTAGGGGAAAAAATACATCAAATAAAAAAAAAATCAGGGAAGTCATCCCTCAAAATTAATTATATGGTTTTTGAGGGTTACATTTTGCTGCAATGTTTCGGTTAGTTTGATTACATTCCCTTTTTTTAAACCCTTGTGCCTCACTTTAAAAAAGTTTCTCTGCTGTCGTTAGAACAAAAATAACCTCAAGAAACTGCCATAAAAATATTATATATTAATATTATTTTATACTTTCAGAGTTAAATCTTTAAACCAACTTCAGTCCTGATCATAACTACCAAATATTAATTTATTTACAGAATGTTAACCCTATAAATACCAGTTTGTTTTCATAAAGCCCGTTTGTTTTGTTTTCTTTCATTTTTTAAAAAAAACGTTTTTATTATTTTCTGCATACTTAACGCGAGGCAGAAATGTTTTTAAAATTTTTTTCACAATCTGTGATATGTGAAAGACTACTACAAAAACATTGATTTTGCTGCATTTACATTTTTTGTGTGTGGCATGAGATTAATAAATCTCACCTGGTAATATATAGTCCATGTAAAATGTCTATTATGGCTTGTTTTATTACCCCCATGACCCTTCAGAGATTTTAACCTTCTACCGTAATTTCCGGACTATAAGCCGCTACTTTTTTTCCCACACTTTGAACCTCGCGGTTTATACAATGACGCGGCTAATTTATGGATTTTTCCCGCTTTCACAAGCTTCATGTCGCCAAAAAACTGAGCACCGTCGCATAATGTGACGTAAATCGAGCGCGCTCAAACTTCCCATTCATTGCGGTAATTAACTTTTTTACGAAATTTCTCGGTGTGTCATTCAGTGTATCAAATGAACCTCTAAAAACATTATGCCAACCTTCAATTGCATTATTAGTTCTTGGAATGTCTTCAGCAGCGGACATTATGAACAGCGGACATTATGAACAGCGGACATTATGAATGGTCACGATTCTGATTACGGTCATGTTGTCACCCTCATCATGGCAAAGACATGGAGAAAGGCATATGATGCAGCTTTCAAGTTGAAGGTGTTTAAAGGCCTATTTATTTTTGTTCCAAGCCGTGTTTCGTTAAAGCCTGTGTAAAGTTCATTTGTTTCAATGTACCGCTAGGCACCTGCGGCTTATAGACATGTGCGGCTTATTTATGTACAAAATACATATTTTTTAAAAATTCAGTGGGTGCGGCTTATATTCAGATGCGCTGAATAGTCCAGAAATTACGGTAATTATTATTACCCCTCAAAGTTCTTACCTTCTGATAGACCATTACTGTATTAATTCCGCTAGTGGAAACCAGGAAAATAGCATATTTTTGCCCCATACAGCAAACATGTGAAAAACTATCATTTTCAAGCCAGGACTAGATTGGAAGACATCTATAATATAATGCATGATTTTATTTTGTAATGGCCGTGGGATCGAAAATGGTGGTTAAAATATCAAAATAAAAACAAAAACTCACAACCTTACCAAAATGTATGCCGTATGCATTAACACAACCAAAGTTGTTGAAAAATGAAAAAAGACAAAAATGTTCGTCGTGGGGCACAAGGCTCTACTTGTTGGCGCCATTTCTTTTGCTGTAAATATTTGGATGTGAGTGACAAAAAATATTTTCTTTATGTGACGTCAATTACTGAAAAGCAATCAAAAAGCTTTGGTGATTTTCAACATGATGAATATCACATTCTCTCTCTGTTCAAAAGTCCATACCTGTGGTACAGTCATGTAGTATCCGGCCTGCTGGTACGAGTCAATGATCGGACTCGGCATGGTCCTCATGGTAGCGATTCTTTGCATGTACTTATTGGTCAGGATCGCTTTACGCTCCTCCCTCCGCTGAGCCAGAGCCACATACAGCGGCTTGGTTGCAATAATTCTCCCGTTCATTTCAGTGACTGCTTTTGTTGCTTCCTCAGGTGAAGAGAAACAAACGAAGCCAAAGCCTTTGCTTTGGGAGCCGTCTGTCATGACCTGCAGGGAACAAAGAAATGTTTAAGACACTTGACATCAGAACTGTAGCCATAAGATGGTCTATGTTAAACTTAAAGCACGGCCTATCACGCACAGTGGTTGGATGAGTACAGGAATTCCATATTAACAGTGCAAAAAGACAATAGAGACAAAGTGGGGCTCCAATGCTACAAACATGTGGTCTAGAATAAAAACAATAATGGACTATAAATAGGACAAGTGGCAGTGCTGAGGACGTGTCTGCATCTCTCCCAGATGAACTGAACACTTTTTATGCACGTTTTGAGAACTCCTCGGCTGTGGAAGTACAGAAGGCTCTCGATCCCTGCCCACTACTTTTAACCAGAACAGATGTTTGCAAATCCTTCAAAAGGATTAACCCACACAAGGCTCCTGGACCTGATGGCATCCCTGGTCGTGCTTTTAAGGTGTGTGCAGTTCAGCTGCCAGATGTGTTCACAGACAGACTCAGTAGATCTCGGCTACAGTCTGTAGTCCCCACATGTTTTAAACAGTCCACCATCGTTCCTGTCCCCAAAAAGACATAAGTAGAGGAGACCCTCAGGGCTCTACTCTACTCTACTCTACTCTACTCCCTGTTCACGCATGACCACAGACAGCTCCAACACCATCATTAAGTTTGCCGACCGTCACAACCGTCATCGGCCTGATCACCTACTTTGACGAGATGACGTAGAGAGAGGAGGTCAGAGCCCTGACTTCTTGGTGCCAGGAAAACAACCTCCACCTCAACGTCAGCAAAAGTAAGGCACTGATTGTGGATTACAGGAAGCGACAGAGAGGGGGACACACCACCATTATGTCTCTTGCACTATTTTTATTGCACTATTTTATTACTTTATTTAATGTTATGTCCTAAGTATACTGCATGTTGCATTGTTGGACGAGCCTGGGACTCAAGATTTACTAAACTAAATCACTTTGTGTGCTAGTTCCTGCTTATGTGCAAGTTCCTTTAACATTTATTAGTCAGGCTTTTTACTGGGATGTAGTTTTAAGTTGTATTCCTACCTCTGATAAATCAACAGAAAATGACAATGGTTGTTACATGTGCAGTCTCATCATTACCTTGGCACTGGTGATGGTGCCGTAAGGGGCAAACTCTTTCCGGAGTCTCTCGTCATCTATGCTATCGTCCAAGTTCTTCACATACAGATTCACCCCCTGGAATCAGAAAGAGTAAGAAATATGAAAGGTTATGATTCCCATCCATTTTGTCCCTTCTCTATATTTAGTCTTCATGAGTTTGTAAATTGGCCCATGTCATCCTTCCACATAAATGTCTACGTTGCATTACAGCAAAGTTAGTAACTATCATTCAATGTGACTAAATCTGCCAACCAGTTAGTTAAATCTGTGAAGAAAAAAAAAAAATGAAAACAGAAGCATAATCAAACATTTCTGCTGCTTGCCTGGTAACTGCAGCGTGATAATAAGACGTCGGGAAATAAGCTTTGAATTAGTGAGCTTTAGAGGTGTTTGTAGTTAGATTTTGTTACTTTTGGACAAGGCCACGATAGCCGTTTGCTCCCGTTTCTAGTCTTCATGCTACGCTTAACTAACCGGCTACGGACTATGGCTTTATATTGGGTTTTTGTATTTGCAGATGTATTAAAAGCCTTTATTTGTTCATTGTATATACACTAATTAAAAATGGTAGGCTATTGAAAAACACTTTTGTGTAGTTCCTCCATTTATAGACATGCCTCCACTCTCAGGCCTTTACATTGTAATTACTACTTTGCTCTTGGGTTCATTATTAGGAATATTGACAATAGTTTATAGAATAAGGTCAGCAGAAAACTCCAACAGAAAATAAACCTATTATGTATACGGGAAATAGCCACGTTATGTTATCAAATTCATAATTATCTACAAATCATTTTTCAGTGTTAACTGTAAGCAAAGGATTTCTGTGAAAGAGCACGGGTGCTCCGCTGAACTGCCTCGTATAAATTAACACCTATATAAAAACAATTCAGGTGAGGCCTCCATTGTGAACTCTACTGAACCTACCTTTTTTACTATTTACAAATATTCTATAAACAACTTTAGGTAAAAGCAACCATTGACAATGTCTTCAAATGTCAACGCCTATATACACCCAATGCAGCAGCACCTGGTAGCGCTGGATGCGATCCTGTTTGATCTGGTCAAACTTGCGCTTGAGCTCTCCCTGGCGTTCCAGTCGCTTCTGAGCACGACCAACAAAGATGGTCTTTCCATTGAGCTCCTTTCCATTCATGTCATTAACTGCCTGGGAAAAACAAAGAGTATCAACATGTTTTAACAGATTCTGTCTCATAGAAATAGAATGAGTAGAACAGGCATTCCCATTCAAAGCCACAGAGAATGTTGGTCACAGCAGCAGCCATTTTTATTTGCACCATTGCCACTGCAAAGAACTGTGACCATTGTAGCAAATTCATTTCCATATAAACTTGCACATAAACGAACTTGCGGATTTACTGAGAGGATGGTTTTGCAGCAACGACCAAATGAGCAGTGTAGTAGTACGTTGTCCATTGACTAACACATCAGGACACACAGATGTTGATAATTATAAATGTGATAATAGGCAGGCTACATGATGAGCATTAACAAGCACTAACAACAATCACCATTTTTTTTGAACAAGTGAAATCACCACAGCAAACAGTTCAATGTCTGTTCTACTCTCATTTTATTTATATGGACAGTCTTTGATATGCTCCTTTAAAGATTTATTTGACATACGCATGATTTTTTTTGACTGAAATCAGGACAGTCAGTATCACAGTGTGACCAGGAGAAGTAATCCATCAACCAAATAAAAACAGGGTTAAGGGCAACACCCACCACACCAAAGTACAGCCTGAAACCTCCTGGTGCTTTTCTCAAATGCAGGACGAGATCTAACCAGAGCTACAAGGTGAGCAAATATTTGACTTATACTCAGGTCCAGCTCCATTGGGATACTAATTCTTTCCCATGTCATGATAAACCCAAAGTGTATCTGGGCTGCAGGTTTGTAAGTCTCTGTCCCACCGTATTCAAAAATCACTTTATGCAACTTTAAATCTTGAAACCAACACTCAAGATTCTATTGATTGTGTGTGAATACAGTGGTGGTCTTATTGGCACACTGTTCTTTGCCAATGCAGTGAAATAAAGCCAACTTGGATGTAAAATAATAACTCAACACTGAACTAATGTCACTATCATGGGTTGCTACTTGTTTGCAGGTATCCAATCTGGGTGGATATAGAAACTTGGCACACACTACCTTCTGAGCATCCTCGTGGTTAGCGTAGTTTACAAAACCGAAGCCTCGTGAACGGCCCCTTTCGTCCTTCATCACCCGCACACTCAGAGTCCTCCCTGAGAGTTTGACAACAATCTGTGACAATCTGATATGCAAAGTGATACTTATACAACTGTAGCAATCAATGTATCACAGAAAAGTGCTTTCTTACCAAATGCAGAAAAGACTTCCTTGAGTTTCTCATCAGTGTAGTCTTCACCAAAGTTTTTGATGTAGACGTTGGTGAACTTCATCGCTTTGGTGCCAAACTCTACCTCTCTTTCCTTGCGGGACTTAAAGTGGCCAACAAAACTACAGACAGAATCCAACCCCTCACCAAGGGGACAATAATGAAGGGGGGTAGTTAACAAAAAGTTTGTCTTTGGCTTCAGCACACAGCATCAAAAAGAATCACAAGACGCTTGATGAGGACAAACATCAACAAACACCACGACTTTAAGACATAACAGTCTAACACTTTTAACAATTAATTACTTCAGTAAAAAAATGTTCACAGATGATCACATTTGAGAACAAAAATTAATCTTTCTCCTTCCATCATGAATGAAAAACCTACACTGTATTGACATGAGAGCTTTCCGATGATCTTGCTTTGCCTGTTTAGTCCTAAAATCACAATACACAGAGACAAAAAACCTCAACACAGATCCTACCTATTCACTGACCTAAGCATGGACAACTGACATGTTCCCCACAGCAAATGGGCCTTTGGGTTGACAATGCCAGATTCCAAATGTTTATCTGTCTTTCGACTGAGCAAAAAAAAAAACAAAAAAAAAAACATGGAAAAGTAATCCAGCATTAATTTACAGTTTATATAGTTAACATACATATTCTGCACTACTCTTTGCCTGAACTTACTTTTTTAGATTGCATTTTTCACCACCTTTTTTAGAGATTGTATTTAGTTTACTCACACTTTCCTATCATTCAGCAGCATCCCATTCATGGTATCAATGGCCCGGTTTGCAGCCTCGTGAGTCTCAAAGTGAACAAATCCATAGCCTTTGGACCCTTTCTCGTCACAAACAACCTACAAAGACAAAAGGTTTTAAATCATGCAAATTACAGAGCTTTTGCAGCAAAAAAAAAAAAAGCACCTTGTGTACTTTTTACTGGGTGATCATTCGTATTGTATTGTGTCAGAATGATATCATGTAGTAAAGCAAATATTGTCAGAAAACTATTACAAATGGATTTATTTACCGATATTTTTACATTTTAAGTGTTCATTGCACTGATTATCAGTTTTCTTCATACAACTCTGCTTACATTTGCAACATCAGGATGTATCGATAAATATTTTATATTGAATTGTAAGACATTACAGACATTAGATATTGAAAGCATCTGCACCGCCCTGCTCTTGTATATAAATGTCATCATCCAACACTGGATGTAGAAGATAAGTGTAGTATTCAACATCTGCGTCATACTCAGGGCAACATTATCTAAATGTACAAACAAGACCAGAGAGCTACGTCAACATGGCAGAAGTCAAGAGGATGACCCAGGCCACTTACCTTGCAGGACAAAATATTGCCAAAGGCTGAGAAGGTATCATACAGCGCCTTGTTGTCAATAGACTCATCCATGTTCTTGATAAAGATGTTTCCCACACCAGACTTCCTAAGTCCCGGGTCACGCTGAGACCACATTATCCGGATAGGCCGACCCTTGATAACGTCGTAGTTCATTGTATCCAGGGCGCACTCCGCTGGAATTTTTTAAAAATAAAAATAAGATAATAGAAACATCACCAAGTACTCCTTTTAGTCATAAATAGTGTTTTCTTTATATTTGTCATAAAAGCACCACCACTCATCATGCAAGACTCTGTCACAGCTCTGTGCAGGATTCAAATTCCTTTTATCAAGAGAGAATAATCAAATCAGTTGATCAACATTAGTTGAGAATGTATTTCACACTATATTTCATGTGTGGGTTGAGCGTTTGCTTGTAAAACAAAAGCGCTAATTAATGCTTTACTCTAAACATTTCTAGCAGGATCATTTCTGAAATATTTGAGGATATTAGGTGAATTTCAGTTTGACTTTCCATCATCCTGCTGTACAGTTACATTAGAATTTGTACCCTCATCCCCAGAAAATCATAACAAAATCCAACTTTGTAAATATTCCCCTCATTTCTTATCCATTTTCAAGTTCATGGAGTTTCTTCTTTAACATCCCACAATAAAAGGTTGCTTCTTACGTCTGTAATTTTAGAGCTTTGCTATAGATCCACAGTATATTCTTGAGTATTCATTTTCTAGTGAAGTTTTAACTTTGCCAGAAGTTGTACTTTACCATCAGCTGGTTGCTGAAAGTTTATATAGGCATATCCCAGCGATCTGCGGGTGATGATGTCGCGGCACACACGGATTGACATGATGGGTCCTGCAGGAGAGAATTTCTGGTAGAGCATGGCCTCCGTAACATCTGAATGCAGGTCGCCTACATACAGAGATGCAAGGGGATACGATTGTCCACTGCTGTTCATCTTCGGTGACAGCTAGTTCAAGAAAGAAGAACGTTATGAGTATTAAATAGTATAGTATTTTGACAATTAAAAAAAGCAACATTTTGACACACAAAGACTATACCTGTGTTGCCAGTTTATTAAGTACACCAAGTTACATCCCATGCAAACCTTTATTAAAAAAAACAAAAAATATCACCTCTGCAACAATTTCTACCTTTATGAAGGTTATCATATTCCACCTGAGTTGATTCAGCTCTATGCTCATTTCTGAAGCCACAGTTATATTAGAAACACCTTTTAATGTAAATGTTCTAATCTTAACCTGTGCAGGCTCAAAGGGGGCTGGAGCCTATCCTTATATGAATGCCTCTAACCCAATTGTGAGAGGTGGGGTACAACCTGAACAGGTCAGTTATACTCAAAAGGTTAAGGACTAATATTGTTTCCACTCAGTTTATATTTTGTATTTTATCTTTTTATTTAACAGGAAGTGTTTTGAGATACATCATCTCTTTTACAAGGGAGACCTGGACAAAATGGCAGCGTTAGATAAGCATCACAACCTACATAAGAACACAGCAAAGTAAATATAATGCAAAAATAATTCAGATGGCACAAGCAGCAGCTTCCAAAATGACTACAAAGTTGAATCAATACATCTTGAATAAGGTTTCAACAAAAACTTAAGTTACAACCTTCATAAAAGCCAGATCTATTGAAAGGGTGTTGTATTAGACTGCATTACTGTAGATCATGTCCCTCCTGCTTTGATAACACATTTAACTTTTTTTAATTAAACCTGCAGAAGAATATAGCGTAACTGTAAAATGTGTTGATCACTAAAATAAATTAGATATAACACTAGGCACACTTTCACTGTTCAAATGTTTATTCATCTAATTACACAAAATCTTAGTTCCTGCTATGAAGAAGTTTTGAGAAAGAAAAAAAATATGATTATGCTTTTGGCTTTTTTTTCCTACCATGCAGACAGTAGAGACGCAACATTAAAATGTGGACTTTTATTCTTTGCTTTAACCAGATATACACTTTAATTGCTAGTTTATTAGGTCCATCCCATTTATATCAATGAGTGTAAGATACACATTCTGTAAAATGCAATACAGTTCAAAATAGCACCACTAAACATTATCAAAAATAATCATAATGTTGAACCTCCTGTAAAACAGTTTTAACATAAACTAAGCATTATAACCTTCATGAAGGGAGGATTAAACTCCTGCATAATTGTTGTATTAGGAAAACCTAGCTAGCAAAAATAATATTGTCTAATAAACTGGCAACTACATGTACATGTGTGGTTTTGGAGGATCTTTATATTAAAGTGATCACATTTAAAAACATGTAACAAAAATATAATCAAATCTCAATTGTTTTCATTGATTAAGTAAACTTCGTGTGAGTTAATGTTAAATTAGTATTGTTTGGTTTCATATGTTGTACTATATGCATTTCTGTCATGTAACTAAATCCTTTTTTTTTTCTAGTTTCTAACTATTTGTCTATATTGTACTACATTCCCTGAAAGCAAAGTGGATAATTACAAGATGTAGTCTTTAAAAATTGTTTATCAATTAATGTTTTTTTTTAAAAATGTATTTGAATAATTATGACAAGAGAAAGGGCTAAATGCTGGAGTGAATCTAAAAACTCTACACAAATTAACATTTAACAAAGTTGTATCACCTAAATAAGCTTAATTATGGCAGAGCTTTTATAAACATATCAAGCTAGGAGTACAGAAAGGTGAGTTTAAAATTAATTAATTAAAAGTTCATAAAATATTAATTCGACCCGTTACCAAAAACACTAAAGGAGAGCTAGCTAAAGTTAGCTAAATTTAGAACATTTCTTAGAGCTCTTCACATCAGAATTAGCTGATATCTGATGGAGGTGAAGCAACTACATCTCAATTAGACACTCCGATTTAAAAAATGGCTTAAAATCAACGTTACTTACGGCTTTTAAATAGCCAATGCGTCGGAATACTGATGTACGATTTTCAGTGTAGCAGGTTGCGAGCGCCGTTCAACACTTTCCACATGGGCGGGAGGTTGTTTTCGTTTAATTATGACCGTGGAACACCTGCAGCTCTCCTCCGCGTATCGTCGTTTCAATTAAGCTGTGTGAGAGGGCAGAGGTTAACAGACGTGCCACTCCGCGATGAAAACTAGTTTTCGTATATAAAAGGTCTAACATCTTATTTATTTCGCCCTCTGGTGGGCGTTTGCGAGACCCTGTCTGAAATCACAGCCAACCCACAAATTGTCACCAAATCTCAGTGAATTTAAACTATCTTTATAAATGACTAAACTATTAATATTCCTTGTGAACAAAAATGAAGACGTAATTTGCCTGTTATCTTAAACGAAACTTTATTTCACTGAATGGTCTTTGACACTTTCCTATTTCTTACATGTATAGTGAAACTAGAATGGTTTTAAGATACATAAACACAAAGCTAGAATTACACCAACCATTGTTTATCTCCATTTCTTCATTGCTTTTTAGAGCTATTCTAAATTTTCACAACCACGTGTGTGCACTGGGTAATAGACTGTTACAGAAGCAAATTTTTAGCCATAAGACTTGTCAGTAAAAACAAAGCAAGTAAATACCTGATATACAGACAGGCTTCGTTCCACATTCACTAATTGCATTTTCATCAAGCATAATAATAAACTGACATGATTTTTTTTTTCCCAACAGAAAATTATTTCAATTCATTGGAGCATTGTCAGAGTAAACAGACTGTCAGCTATAATGTGCAATGGTGTCTTTAACTACAATATGTGGAATGTAGTGGTGATAAATGGTATTGTGACACTGAGCTTCTTTCCAAAAGTGATGGATTGGGCTTCTCCAAATTGCACCTTCAAAATAGACTTCATTTCTGAGGCGATCATTCACACCAACCATCTTCAACAGCAGAGATGCACCTGGGTAAAAACTGACGTCAAAATTTAGCAATTTAAGTTTGTCTTACGGATTCCCTTTGAGATTTCTAAAAACAACAAGCAGATGCTGCCTAAGAGGCTGCAAGAGAAAGCCAGGCACAGATTTTTTTTGTTGGAGAAAACAACCGCTTTAAGAGGAATATTTTGCAAGCAGGGTTGATACAGTGTGGTAAGACATTTTCAATTAACATCAATAAAAGGTTACTTTAGGTTTTACATACAGATGATAGTCAATCTTGCAAAATACATGGAACCACATTTACGCACATACAATTTTCATTGTACTGAGATCAAGCAGCACCTGAACAGTGAGTAAAACTACAATGACAATCCATACTTAGTTCCAAAAAAAGAAAAAAGCACTGCCTTTCCAAAAGCCTAATAAATGTGGAATGTCTGAACAAATCTAACATGACAATTTAAGGGGTCCCTTGAAACTTTGAAACTGTGATTTTGTGAACATGATCAAGGAGCATTACACCAAGATGTCAGTGTCACAATACAGCCTGCCTCCTTTCTGTATGAGCCCACAGCAGAATTGCAGTTAGTTATTAATACAGGATTGTACGTGTCTGGAAATTCAAACACAAAAACTGTTTTGGGGTTGTGAAGCAAATGGAGCACCTACCATCACAGTGTTTGGTGGATATCAACTGCCAGTTTAATTACCATACAATAAAACCTGTAAATATCATGAGGAATCACAAATAAGAAAGTAACAAAACAAAACAAAAAAAAAAAATCAAAAATAAAAAAAAATCAAAAAAATAAAATAAAATAAATCAAAAAACAAAAAAAAAAAAAAAAAAAAAAGGGATGAAAATGCACAACAAACTAGCCGGGACAAAGGGATTTGGAAGGACGATTAGAATTCACAACACCCCCCACCCCCCCCAGACCACCACACATACACACAATCTTTCATACATGCGCTCTCACTACATACAGACATACACACAAAGCCGACAAAAAAAACAACAGCAACATGGACTCGCTAATCAATACAACATGTTTCCAAAAAGTGACTGAATCTGCTAACTGAAAATTACCCTGTCACCTCACAGTGAACTGAGAGGGGTAAACTAGTTGGTCAGGAGCAATTCAGGCTGCTTGTCATACAGAAGTGGGAGGAGCTGATGGAGTGGAGGGGGATGTATATAAGCTGTCTGTGTTTAAGATAAGAGTGTAGGTGGATTAACAGTGCATTTCCATTAGTTTTCCCCGTCTCCAGTCTCTCCCTCATCTGCCTGGTTTTCTGATGTCCACAGCTGGGAACAGAGAAATAAAAAATTTATAATTTGCTACAAGTAATACATGAGGATCAATCAGAGGCAAAACAGCATGGAGCTTAAAACTTACAGTCAGGTTGTCCCTTAGTAGTTGCATGATCAGGGTGCTGTCTTTGTAAGAATCCTCGTTCAAAGTGTCAAGTTCAGCGATGGCGTCATCAAATGCCTGAAATTCAAAGATTACACTTGTTATTTAAATGTAAATACTAAAGCAGCATCTGATAAACACTGTTTGACAGTGACTATTCCCGACAGAACATTCCTTTGAGATATTCAGCACTTAAAAAAGGCAAATACCTCAAAAATTCCCTTACAATGTATGCAAGTAGTACAGTTTCTGGCTACTTGTGATGTTGATTGTCTTCAGATCCTAAAAATACAGTTAGCCTGTAAAAGGTTTTAAAACGAGGACATTAGGCTTCAGTTCATACCGCCTTGGCCAGGGTGCAGGCCTTGTCCGGGTTGTTGAGGATTTCATAGTAGAAGACTGAGAAGTTGAGGGCCAGGCCAAGCCGGATAGGGTGTGTTGGCTGCATCTCGTTCTTGCTGATATCGAAAGCTTTCTGGTACGCCCCCTGGGAATTCTCCACTGTACCTTTAGACAAAAAAAATAATGGAAAAATGTTTTAGCTTCACTATTTACAACACATTTTGAAAGCATTATTAACGGTTTGTTGGCCACCTGGGGGCAGCAAACAACAATGACATACTGTATTGTATCATTTAAATGGCATCAACTTGAAGTCATCTTTGTGTCTGCCTAGCACATGCAAGTTCAATATGCACCCTCCTTTTAGCTGTTTCAGTCTCCAAAAACAGCGGGAAATATCTGGTTCTTTAGGTGCGAAATGTTCTACCAGCTAGGGTCCAACTTTGTCTCTTAGCTGTTTGGTGAACGACAGGAAGTCTGCCCTCTGTATATCAGAGGGGGGTTGCCTTTTGTGTGTGCTAAAAACAGCTGCCTGTCTTTGCTGGAAACAATGTTGATGAGTGCTTTGAGTGTGAACCAAAATAATCAATTTGAAATTGGCCGTTAAACCAAGGAATTAGCTGAAAGACACTACAAAGAGCGGAGAGGAACTGCAGAGTTGGGGATAACGCCATGAGTGATCCATTTCACAAAGTTATTTAACCCATTGTTATAATAATAACAATAAAATAATTAATGCAGGCACATTGTTAAGAGCACAAATATATAATATTAATCATATCCTCACTTACCTGTCTTAGCATCCCCAGCAGCAACCTCAGACAGGTATCTATAATAGTCGCCTTTCATTTTCAGATAGAACACCTTGCTCTCCGCAGCAGTTGCACGGGTAATGAGAAAGCCGTCCAGTAGTGCCTGAAAACAATAGTTACAATCAGTGAGTCCGTTAAATGATAATCAGGCTAAATTACACACAAGCACTGCCTTCACAAATATATGAATTAGGACTGTATTTGAAAACCAAAGATAAGAAACCCTTACGAGCACATCATTGCAGATATCCTGCAGCTCAGTTTCAATCTTCTCCCGGTATTCCTGTGCCATCTGATGTTTTTTGTCATTGCCCTCAGTCTTCTGCTCGATGCTGGAGACGACGCGCCAGGATGAGCGGCGTGCTCCTACCACATTCTTGTAGGCAACCGAGAGAAGGTTGCGCTCCTCGTTTGACAGTTCCGAATCTTGCTCTGTCACCAACTTCATGGCTGCGGCCATGTCATCGTAGCGCTCAGCCTGCTCAGCAAGCTTGGCCTTCTGTACCAGGTCGTTCTTATCCATTTTCTAGACTGGGAGAAAATAAAATACAGGATTAGAAGTTGTTATGTATAGTTAATCAAAAAACAAGGAATAATGTTCACAATAGACTCACATTGTCAATTCACTAGACATTTCTGTGTGCATTTAACTTTATGTCATGAACTGATTTTATTTTTGCTTTGGCAGACCAGCACTTCTGAGCAAGGTAACCGTTGGATTCAATGGACATTGAGGATAAGCATTGCGAACTGGGCCCCTTGGCAAGTGGGTCAACCATACACATCACAAGCTAAGATTAGCCGTTAGCTAGCGTTCGCCAATCCTTTCTCGTCCTTATCGTTCTCAACCTAATTTGTACTAAATAGGACTAAATCCAATTCACCAACAATCTTAGCAAGTGCCAAAATTTTAAAAACAATATAAACAACGGTTTTACTGGCTCGTTTAACGTGGCTTCAATTGGTACTTGCTACACAAAACGAAGCCTTCCCGGGTCATGTTTTAATGCCGTCCGTTATGTTGCTAGCAACGCTAGCGGGATGGTACATTTTGCTAACGGATGTCAACGATAGCTTATTCTGTGCGACCGATCGGATTGGTCATTTGTTTTGTACCCTTTACATGTGTGACCTAACTGGATTAGATAACGTTACTGTTGCTAATCTGTCGTATTCATGCTTACGCACAGCGAGTGGAGTGGCTAACTATTAGCTAGCTAGCGTCGTCTTAGAATGTTACCTCTACATAACGGTAACGTCCGTTAGCTAGGCCAGCGAAAGCAACGACTGACTTTCGTTTAAAAAAAACACGGTTAGGGTGTTGGCAATCCAGATTTGCCATTTTTGTATATTAAACAGAAAACAAAATAGTGTACTGAAATGTATTACTTTCGTGTTAAATTCATTTTCAGCAGCTGTATCACGGCCCGCCCAGGCTGCCGAGCCTGTCAGAACAAAGTGTCATGGAATCCGACCGTCGGTTAGCTCGTTGGTTAGCATTAGCTGCTAGCCAGCGAGCTAACCCACTAGCCTTTCACAAACCCAGCTCCGTTATCATGGTGGCTTCTCAGCAGGATTCAACCGGACACGATGAAACAGTCATTCTAAAATTCAGCTACGACTTAAAATATAGTATCATAATGCGCTATGTATAAGTGCGATGTTATTACACTTACAATATTGGCGACTTTTAGTCCTGCTTTTTTTTTTCTCTCTCTGGACGATTCAGCCTCCGTCCTCCGTCTCGCTCAGCGTATCGTTCAGGGCAGTACCACTTCCGCTACACTGCAACTTCTGTTTCCTCTTTTCTCACCGCACATCTGCCTTACGTAATGCCACCACTAACACACTAAGTAAGATAATTAATATAGCCAACGTCAAAATATAGATGCTCAACCACATAAGTATTGTGTGCGCTTGCATCACATTTTCATAATTTGATGGACTTTAAAAGAACCATTTTCACAATAGGCTGTTTATTCGGATTGATGGTTACATGAGGATTTTTTTTATTCAAAATTCATAAAAGCAAATAATGCACATTAACGTAACTGCTGATCCGTGTCTGGCAACGGCCTTCTGTTTTAGTTACTCTTACAAAATTAACATAAACATTATCCAAGACTGGACAACTGATTTCTAGCATGTATGGTTTAACATGAGAGCTGTCTGCATTTATACACCTTACATAACTATATAAACAATTGCAGAAACTCGTATTGGTTATAATTGTATGGATACATTTTATTAGGAACTGGGATTCGTTTTACATAAGAAAGCTCTTTCTGCTTTCCATCATGCACAGCAAGGTCAAAGGTAAAGGTCAGTCGCACAGTGTGACCTCTGGAGCAAGCAGGGCTTCAGTGTTTTACTCAAGAACACTAATGCAGCAGGCCTAAGTTTATCAATGCATGAACTGAAGCACAGGCATTAGGAAAAAGTCAAATGTCTTTAAACCTTAATGACATTTTTCTGCAGGCTCCATGTTAGATCTTTGACTGCGTGCATATGACAATAGTGATGTGACTAATGATTATTTTCATTATCATTCATGCGTTTCTTTTTTATTAATTATAGTTTATAAAATGTTAAATAGTGATACATTCCAGAGTCCAAGGATAAAGGATAAATAAGCGACATGAAAGGATTGACTAATAATCAAAATTGTTGATTACATTTTTTTCTTCGATTAATCGTTTCCACACGACAATTTTCTACATTTTTAGAGTGAATGGCAATAAGTGGCTATTCACTGTATGCAGAGTAGTTGTAATGGTAGTTTTATTATCTCTGCAGAGAGGAAGCATGTATATTTTCCAGTTGCGAAGTTTGGACACCTCACATACTGTATAATGATGTTAATATATGTCTGTTAGAAAAACAATGGTACCTGTAGGGCTATTTATTAAGATTTAAGAAACAAAGTTACATCATCTAATGGAAAACTAGGTAATTGTTGGAGATATATTTTGTAACTGTCCAGTCGCTTGAATGTTAAAATATCAGAATTCAGAAAAGGAATAAAGCTGCACAAACAAGTGACTTTCCTTTGCAAATAGTTACTTCTAATAGGGAAATAGCCCTCTCCTAAAGAGACAGAGTGCATTAACTGCTGTTATTGATTTGGTATATGAACTGAGGTATTAAGTTGAAAGGGGACATATTCAAAATAGTTTTCTCTTTCCAGTTCGTTGCTCGCTTTGGCAATTCATTTCATAAATTACTCAATTTCTTCCCCATCGATTACTGGAACTGACTACTCTGTTTTTCCAGTAACCACATTCTTTTGTCAGTGAAAGTAAAATTTAAAAGCAGCGTTCCTTAGGTTTACTTAATGATTTGCCATATATTTTAATCATCACTTTGAGCTTAATACCAACACACTTTTCCTGTCTGTTTGGTAGACAAAAATACAGTATATATAGTCTTTAATCATACTGACCACTGAGAGCAAAACAAACACAGCATGTATTGAGTTAAAGTTTGTTTCCTTTTCTTACTCAGGAGTATATTGGCAGCTTAATAAAAAACGGGCTGGAAAATTTTTCTGCTCACATGTGCTTCAGATCCCAGCCTAGCAGACAGACACTCTCTTCTCTCACCAGCAACTAAGACACAATGATGCAATTAAGGACTTTCATTTTTACATCGATCATACTCCCATGGATACTGTCTTCTGCAGCAAAAGAGGAATACATGGAAGTCAGAAAGCCTAAGGTAAATTTATATTTTGGGGTTTATACACTATAAATGAGTGAGTGGAAGAAATGCATAATACCCTTGAGTTGGGGGAAAAAGTATAGCTATTATAAGGAGTTCTCCTTTTTTACAGAAAGACACCGTAAACATTCCAGACTATGATACCCTTCAAGACTCAGACCCAGCAGCAGCTCCAAGAGCCGTTGGTAAGGTTTGTTTAAACAGATAATTAGTTTTCAACAACTGTTTCAAAGCTGATTATGCAACACTGCAACGCGGAGGCATTCTTCCACATTTCTGTGAATGTAGCTAAAGCCCACATTATATAATAATGGGGCCGATCAAGTGTCCTCATCTAAACTGTGTGTAGTGCCTTTTAAGCTGGCGTCACATCAATGAGACCAATAACTCTACTTATTTATGAGATAAATAATAATAATAAAAAATAAATGTCTGTACAAACGTAATGAAAAAGCATTGTGATCTTTTCAGAGATGCCGACATGCCTGCTGTGCGTTTGCCTGAGTGGATCTGTTTACTGTGAGGAGGTGTCCCCAGAAATGTCAGCTGTCCCAGCACTGCCAAAAGAAACAGCACATCTCTATGCACGTTTCAATAAAATCACAAAAATAAGAAACCAAGACTTTGCAGACATGGGTAAATTAAAGTCATTATAGCATATTTAACTCTTCAGTAAATGCCATTTTTCAAGCTCTCTCCCTTTGTCTTTTCTCCAGTCACATTAAAAACAATTGACCTTACTGGGAATCTCATCACTGAGATAGACGATGGAGCTTTTTCAAAACTTCTACATCTTGAGGAACTCACTCTTGCAGAAAACAGACTGACTAAACTTCCCATGCTGCCCCCCAAACTGATGTCATTCAATGCCAATTCTAACCATCTTAAAACCCAGGGCGTGAAGGCAACTGCTTTTAAAGTAAGATATCCCTATGATCTCAAGTTAAAATGTTGCAGACATTATGTACTTTGCATGTGTTCAGATGTTTGATGAAGCAGCCTAATCCAAAATAGTGGTATTTTGTTGTTGCAGAAACTCACGAGACTGACATATCTTTACCTTGGAAACAATGAACTGACAGCCGTGCCCCAACTTCCAGAGTCTCTTCTCGTTGTGCACCTGCATGTAAGTTCATCTGTAATTCACTGCAATCGGAGCAATTAAATCAGATAATCTCTGAAGAAGCAATTAGATTTTCTTTTTCTGTTTACGGAGCTAGTAGTAGTAGCTACTTGATGGGAAAATGTTGTGGTCTCCTGTGTCTGTTCTGCAGAACAACAAGATCTCGACAGTAACGGATGAGACCTTCTGCAAAGGTAACACCAGTCACTACATCCGGACCAACATGGACGAGGTGAGACTGGATGGGAACCCTGTCACGCTGTCGGAGCACCCCGAGAGCTTCATCTGTCTGCAGTCCCTCCCCATCGGATGGTACAACTGAAATAACCAAAGCATGCTTTTGACGGAGGTAAACCCTTCTCGGGGGAGTTCTGTGTAGAATGAAGGATGCAGATACAAAGATAGTCGCAAAATGCAGATCTTAGGTTACATTTTATATACTTATTACTCAAAACAGTGCAAGACCTCTTATAAAAACAGACAGAACTCGTATGATTACAGAACAGCAGGATTTTTTTTATCAAGAAAAAGAAAGAGCTGGTGTTTTTGTGTTTCTTATCACATTCTATATACCAGTATTAAAAACATCTATTTCTGTATTTTTTATTGTTACAAGTATGTCTGAGACTGTTTTGTCTTGGCAGGTTCTATGCAATGTTTTTAATGTTCAAATTAATGAGACTATAGTTGAGATTATTTCATTTGATCTCACACCAGTGGCTTTATTACTGCTACGGTTTCTTAAACTGAAGATCATATTTACAATAAACTTGCACGTTTCTCCATCTGCCTTTCACTCCGGACTCCTTCATAACTCTTGATACGGTTGCTGTAACATGCTATAAAGTCTATTCCAGCCCGTTTGAAACAAGTAGAGCAGCGAGAGTCCAAGAATGTGTCCTTGGACGACACAGGAAGTCCACATTAAATCTGACCATCGTTCATTTGGCTGCAGGTGGATTAAGAACTATCAAACCATCTGCTTTCTTCTGCTCGTACTCCCGTACTGATTGTTTTCTTCGGTAGACATCATCTGGAAAGAAAACAGAATAAAGAGAGTGAAATGAGACACCTGTAATAAAGGCAGTTGTGATACAATCAAAATTGCAGTAGAGGACAGGACCAGGACACTTAAAACAAAACAGCTGCAATTCAGTTATGCTATTAAAAAAAATATTTTCCACTTGTGCTTTTTCTTGTGACATGTCAATTTTCTATATCCCTAAATGACCTCAGGATACTACAGGATCACATATGCAGGGCAGCTTTTTTTTCTCCAAGCTTTCCTTGTTTTATTTATTTATTTCTTTTTTAAACACAAGAGGATCTTGACTTCTTTTAGTTCTGCTGAAATGGCACAGTTCAGCACATCTGGAATAAATGGATGTGGGTTCAGTGAGAGTAGAAACACATGAGGGTAATTTTCCTTTTTAAGTCTTTTCAGTGATCCTGTAGCATTTCTACTCTCTACAGGTGTAGATACAGACATATCAATGCAATATCAAGGTGTCAAATTTCCAAGGTGCTATGCAATTGTCATGTCATGATGTACAGTATGTTGTCTTTTCCTAGTTTTAAAGTCTGTATCAGGATCTAATGATATAAGTTCCCAGTAATT
This sequence comes from Bovichtus diacanthus, assembly GCA_943590825.1. Lineage (NCBI taxonomy): Eukaryota > Metazoa > Chordata > Actinopteri > Perciformes > Bovichtidae > Bovichtus > Bovichtus diacanthus. The sequence continues at coordinate 1,039,896 of CALSBV010012228.1, read as the reverse complement.
ATTTGTTTGACATAAGTTCCCAGTAATTATTTGTTTGACACAATTATCACCTGCGTGCAGTTTGTGTTGTGTAATCAGCACTGAGGTAAAAAGCCAAGGTATATTGTGATATTTATTTCTCTGTTAGCAGCTGTTCATGCAGAGTCCTGCAGTAGTCTGACCCACACCCTGTGCTGTGTGTACTTAGAAATGTTTTTCCACCTTTCTCTCACTTGTTCCACATTTCTTAATGATATTGGGGAGGAGAGGAAAGTGTGAGGACATGTTTGAAAGGTCAACAAGGCCGCTGTGTCCCAAATATTATACAAGCAGTCCTAACAGTGGACCACTGTAAACAGGCTGAATGACTGAAACACACAACATGGCCATCTTTACGTCACTAAAACGTTTAAAATTAAGTGAAGTAGCTTGCCAGACATAAAGTTATTATTACACTCTGTAGATTAACGTTACATCTACTAATTGTCTCACTTTGCCTCAGTTTTTAACCCTCAACAAGTAATTTACATACGAAGGCACAGGGCTAAAAGAAAGTCCCCACCATGCTAACGTCTGCTAGCTTAGAGACCAACGTGTTACTGGTGAAAACAAAGTACATTTGTCAATTTACACTCACAGAAAGTCTCTTTTCCTATCCTCACGTTGATCATGATCCACTCCATGGCGCCTCCGATGCAAAAGAAGATGGGAAGAAACCTGTACGCCCCAAGACGTTGTTTGCCCGGGACAAGGCTCAGTAAATATCTTACGTTGTCACTCCTCTTAAACATCCCGGCTAAGAGACAGACCCAGTATGACAAGTCGTGTTTCGATAAGACGGCGGCGGGGAAACTCTGCAAGGAAAGAGCAGGCGTGGACCTTTTACATGTCCTCTACACTTGTTACAAGAGCAATGGACGTGAGGGCAGGGGTGCGCTCGTTTTGGGACCTGGCGTAAAGCAAACGAGCGGAGCTTTCTTGAATCTAATTATAGAACATAGAGGAATCCACGGCAGCTCGATGTTGGAGAGTAAAACGTACGCACCGAGGAAGAGTCGTAACATCCGGTTGTGTGTATGTGTCATTTACAACTGAACACTGTAAGGGTAGGATTAATGCAAAGAATTAAAAAACACAGAAAATATCCAAACAATAAACGGCTAAAAGGGGATCAAAGGTCACATAACATAATAGTTTTGTTATTTTTTCCCTCTGCGCAACATTAGTGTAATAATACAACTGCATTTTAAAGTGATAAAAGGGTTTTTGAACATTTTTATAAATAGAGAAAAATTAAATAAAAGGGTTTCAGAAGACATTCTGCCCTTATATGCACCTAAAACAATATAGATGTGTTTAAATAAATAAACGACCACTGGTTTAGTATTGATTTGGAAAAATACATAGTTCTTGGTCTATGAAGTTTGGACTATTAATGAATAGTAAATAGTGGTCCCATTTCAAAAATAAAAATTGTATTGGTTTTCATGTCTCACGCTTAACATTGTGTAGTATCATGAACCCAAACAAATAAATATAGAATAGCTTAGAAATCTTAATGAGTTTGTAGATGTTTCAGCATGTTTCTAGTTTTCTACTGCCTTTTCTATTGGGAGTCAAACAATGATCTAGAAAATAGGTAATTAGATGGAAATACAATGTTGTCACAGGGTTGCACTAGCATACAAAATAAAATAAAAATGTATGCGAAATGTAGATTAACACAGTTAGTAATTTCTGTGCTTACACTTATTTTCCAATGAACCAATGATGAGAACTGCAAATTACTAAAACATTTTGTTTCTAGCATTCAATCTTATAATATATATGCTCAAATACTGATTCAAATGATTAATAACACAATTTGTCAAATATTCTACCTCATCAGTAGCCCAACCCCTCAACCAAAAAGCTATTTAAATGTTAGTTAATTTGGTTGTACATGCTTTCAATGAGCTTTTAAGTAGTTGGATGTTTGAACTGACATACAGTAGGCAAATATCAATGCAAAATATCAAGTTAAAGGTCAAAAGTTCAACCATACAGCAAAGCTAATGACAAATACACAAATGGGTTTATTTTGGCTGAAATGACCAAACACATCACTGCTGATATGAGCTCTAAACTGTAACAGTATGACATAATACTGCAAAGCGCACAAATACATATATAAAAACAAGACACCCAGACACATGCAACAATGACGAGGGTCTTCAGAAATAGTACCATACAAGGAGATAAGAGAGCTAAAAAAACTAACTTAAGATCTACTGTAAGTTGGGCTAAAGATAATATAATGTATTAACATTTTCAAAAGGTTCACTCCTGACAACTCAGGATCCAAAAAGATTCTATTCAGTGTCTGCATTCCAAAATATAACCAATACATAAGGTACGGGGTACAAACCTTCTACAATCTCCCTTTCCTCCTTCAAATTGTGATCTAAATGCACATTAATGCATGTTAAGACATAGATTTGATAAGATAATATGTAGGCATAGAGTCTTAAATCGTGGCTACCTGTTTACGATCACTTTATTACCGACTTCGGAATAAACAGATGAAGTTATTGGAACCACATTAAATCACATTATCCCTAGAAAAATTAATTTCCCACATTTTAGCATCGCTGGGGTATAATTGTGTCCCTAAATAAATAAAAATCAATACAATCGTGATAAAATCATTGCTGTAATATAGGGTCTTTCTGCTTCATAAGAAATTGTGTTTTTGTTTTGTAGACCTTAACCTCAATGAAGAATTCATTTTTAAAGAAACACCAAATAAGTAGTGGTGGCATTGATAAAGTGCTCTTGCACTCAAAGAGGTGAATAAATCAAGAATTCACATTTTCATTGTTTTAATGCTATCCGTCTAGACTTAGCGCCTTGTGGCACTGTACCACATTGATCAAAATAATAAAACAAAATCATTATTAGTAAAACACTACTGGAACAGAGGTCAAAATGTGTTCTTGTTTGATCAGGACTTATGTAATATGAAGACGAATCAAACAACAATGTCACCCACAACGACTGTGCTGCAACTCAGTCTTCAACTTTGTGAGCTGGTCTACAGAACGTCCAGTGATGCTCCACCGTGTTCTCGTTTGCACGCTCACTCATGTGATGCACACGCGTGTTGCGGATGGTGAAGCCTTGTTTCATGATGTAGTCCATGAGGTGAACCCTTAGGGACACCTCTTGGTGATAGTCACATGGTCCGAAGGTGAACGACACCTGGCAGTCTCTGGTGTCCATCATGTGCTTGTTCCACTTGGTGAAGTTGTTGGAAATACCTTCCAGCAGGCCGTGAACCTTTGTGGTTATGGTTAACTGTGTGATGATAACGGCAACTGGGTTTGAATATTTTGACAGTTTCCGAGTGCTGGAGAGCTCAACGACCTGCTCGAAGATATCGGGAGGGTACAGCGGCTTGGGATCGTTAAGGCACTGGATCAAAGGTTCGATCTGGTAGAAGTCCGCCTCTTTCCTCAGGAGGTCTGTCTCTGTGAAGTCCAAGGGGAGGGTAAGCTCAGACGTCCGTAGGAAGTTCAGGATGTACCGGAAAAGTGTCCCATCGCGATCAATGAAATAATTCCCTTTGGAATCGCGAGTAGTGGGGAAATCTCCCCGGAACATGGCACCCAGCATGGAGTCTGGATATCGCTGCAGGGTCGATAAACTGGTGGTGTACAGGTGGCCTCCCACGTTCAACGTTACAGGAGTACTCATCTAGGACAAAAAGAATCACGTTTTTGTGAAGTTAAAATTAGCATTAGCATCCTGCAGTTGTAGTTCAATGATAACATTAACTGTGTGAATTTCAACTGGCAACCTCGCTAAAATGGAGTGTAATAAAAAGGCCCTGCAATAAATCGTCTAGTTGGTGGTACTGTGTGTTGAATTATATTGCATTATAGTGAAAAGTGATTCTAACATTTTTGTTCACCCTATTAACACCAATGAGACTAAATTAGAAACACCTCTGAGCATAATACAACACAATTCAATAGCACCACAAACTACAGCTTCCAAAATGATCAAAAGGTTGAATCCACACCTCGTTAAAACGGTTCACATAAAATCCCAACATTACAACCTTCATGAAGGTTGGAATTACTGCAGGGAAGTTATAGGATTGCATTAGTGTTAGATGCTAGATGTAATCTGACTTCTATCCATCTCTTACCCTATGGCCCCAGTCTCCATTATCCATTTGTAGAATAATACCCACTTGGTCAGAACCAAATTAGAGAGGGAACAGATACGCTTTGGCTTAATTCAATTTCACCTGTGAAAAAACAGTCAAATTAACATGAGCTGTTAAAAAGTTATGCAGAATGTGATCGACACAATCATGTTCTCAAGTACAAGAGAGAGCTTGCAGCATCTGTACCTGTGTGTGAGTTGGATTACATGTGTAATGTTTACATAAAGGGAGGTGCTCACTTTGGGGATTAAACAAACAAACTGTATTCAAGCACTTGTGTTTTATGTTATTTCCAGTCACATAATGCGAGTTAGATTTTTTGCAAATTTAGACTTGATATGGAGTTCTTTAAGAAATGTTCAGTGTGCTTCCTGGCAAAGCAGCAGTTTGTATTTGACAACCTCACCACAAGGTCCATTTAGTAGCTGTTTGAGAGCTTTTGATCATATTACATTATCTTTATTAGCAGATGTAATTAAAAGTCTGTTTTTTTATAATATAAAGTTTTATTGCATTTAATTTTTTTTTTAAATTTTTTTTAAACAGGAAGGTAACCAAACAGAAATTGATATAAGAATGGCAGTTATTTGGTTACAATAATGTGGTTGGCATTACAGAAGTACTTTACCAAACCAGCAGATTATTGTCACAGTAAGGTTGCTCCTTCCAGATATATATCCAATAAGACTGTGCCATTGTTCTTTAACTACGTCATTGTTCCCTTTCAATCTTCCCAGCATTTTTAAACATGCAACAATTTCCATTTGTTCCCTCCACATTTTCAGTGCAGGAGTTTGAGGCTCTTTCCAACATCTAAGAATCAATCTGGCACAGGTTATTAAACCTGGTGTTTATACTGTAAATGGAAACTTACTCAACTGGGGCACTACAATTTAGTTCCCAAGCGGACACAACTTTAGTTATCTCGGTGGTTTATTTGCAACCATACACCCATTTATTCCAGGACATTTCTCTACAAGGGAGAAGCTATGGGAGGTTCCCATGATACATGCATGTATTTACCATGTTCTGTTTAGCATTTCCAACATAAACGGTCTTTAATCAGACCCATTGTATAGAGTCTTGTAGGGTGTAATACCATCTATAAAGTATTTTATTTTGAATACATTTGACTCCGGCTTCTCTAATACATTCCTTTCTGTTGAAAAGAAGCTCGTGATTTCTTCAAACGCTCAGGAACAAAAGGACATCTGAACATCAGCATTTTCATGACAACTGTTAAACTCCATCTGCTGTTGAAGATAATGTATTATGATAGAAAGCTCCTGAAGCTGTTGCTACATTAGATTGTTTTGTCAACTGCAGTTTCAAATGTCAAAAATGAATTTTGAACCTCATTTGTCTGTAACCACGCAGCATAACAACATACATTATGCCACTGAATTTAAAGTGAAATCTGACGCTGCCAATCCATAACCGATACATTTACATTTTGTAAGTTATTTAGCAACATTGTAAAGTGGGGAATGCTAGTGAAGTCAGCTAACGTTTGTTTGATAGCTAGTGTAAAAAGTAGCCATCCAACATCACTGCATTTCACTTATTCCGTTATGAAAATTAAGGAAGTGGGCTAACGAGCGGAATAAAATGCATTTTAAAAGATGCACGATGTTATTAAGTTGTGAATCTAGCTTGAATCCACTGAGATGTGTAGCGTTAGATACAATGCGAGTACCAAATTGGAAAGGTTTATCGTATAGCCTTCTAGCTAATTGCTAGCTAGCGAGCTAAAATAGCTAGCTGTACACGAGCCGTTGACGTTAACTGCCGTTACTACTACGGTTGACGCCGGGATTAATTAATTAATTAGACTACCGGGAAGTAACATGAACGTTGAAACAAAGCCTTACCGGATGGCTTTCTCGCTTATTTGTCTTTTTTTGTCCAGAAAACAGCAGCTTGCGGTTGGAATTTAACTGTACAGTCAGTGATGTTTGCCGCTGGTCGTACCGGGCAGCTGTGCTCGGCTCCAGGCTGCAGCAAAACTGCGCATACAAGGAGGAGGAGGGTGATTGAAGGAGGGGAGGAGAGCATGAGAGGAGAGGAGGGGAGGGGAGAGGGGCGGAGAGGAGGGG
>CALSBV010012228.1:1007348-1033598 GCA_943590825.1 Bovichtus diacanthus | reverse complement strand
GAGCATGAGAGGAGAGGAGGGGAGGGGAGAGGGGCGGAGAGGAGGGGAGGGGAGAGGAGCGGAGAGGAGGGGAGGGGAGAGGAGCGGAGAGGAGCGGGGAGGGGAGAGGAGCGGAGAGGAGGGGAGGGGAGAGGAGGGGAAGGGAGGGGAGAGGAGCGGGGAGGGGAGGGGAGAGGAGCGGAGAGGAGCGGAGGGGAGCGGAGGGGAGGGGAGGGGAGGGGAGGGGAAGGGAGGAGGTCCTGCTGCAACCAGTGAGGCAACTTTGCTGCGTCAATACATCCACACATCTAAAACATAGTCACATACAGATCAATGCATGGGACTTTTATTATAATGATGCAGTTTACATTAGAAAATAAATTCTTTTCATTTTTTAAGAAATGAAGAAGACTAAACACCTTGCTCTCTGTCTTAGTGTACATTTGTTTAAGCTTAGACATCTGTTTACATATGCATGTCACGTACAACAAACACGTGAAGCATTGCAGGTGAAAGAAATTATTAAAAGTCTTTAGTTTAGGAAGCTTTCTTGATGCCACCCCTAGCATCTTGCTGCAGGATGATGAACTCCAGGATGAGTTTGGCTGTCCGACAAGGCCTCTCCATCACCACAGAGTGTCCACAGTTCTCCAGCAGGTCCACTCTGCATCCAGGTAACACTTCTGCAATGACTGTAGCTCCAGAGACATCCACCACCTGGACAAATGCAGGGCAATTATCATGTCTATGAAGATATGTGACTGAAGTTTCTCTATTACAAGTTTATACACAGCCACATGAAGTTTGAGTTTGATTAGCATTCATGCTCACAGTTAACAACTGAATAGAATAAGAATAAACATTCATAATAAAAATCAAACTATATCTATACTTTATTGTCCATCATAAAAACTATACATTTATCTATACACACATGCATTTATACTCACACATACGCATTTACAAATACAACCATACACTTACATACAACTCGATTTAGCATTAGTTTAGAAGCGTTTAGTTTAGAAGCGAAAGTTGCAGGTAATCATTTATTGTATTTGTATCGGCTTTGCTAAGTCACTGTATTAGTTGAACATCACACGTTACCTGGTCTTTTTTGCCCCATATCACTTGTAAAGGTGCAGTTATCAGATGTAAGTGCTCCTGTAAGGCATATCTTGATGGCTCACCAACAATCTCCATAAATACTAATAAAAAAGAAACACATTTACTAGTACGGACTAGTAATATTAGTTGGGAATATTAAAACTGTGTCAACTAACCTTCTTCGTAAAATGTGTTGTGAGGCTGCCGAACATCTACCAACCCTTGAAGGATCTAACAATGACAGCACATGTATAAAAAAATAAATAACACAACCACTGAATACAGCAGTAAGGTGAATATTATTCTGTAACTATCTTTGTGATTATCCACTGTGAGTGAATACAAAGTGAAATCCGTAATTCTTTCATTTTCAAGTGTGGACCTGACCTGCTGAGGGATTTTAAAGCGGACATGAGAGCAAAGTCTGAACATGTCCTCCATCTCCTCGGGTGTAGTAGGGATCAGCGGGATGTTTAGTGTGTAATTGCTGTGCTCCAGGTCCTGCAGATGATTGTCAAATTTGGTCTCACATGGGTGTCTTATACCTGCAGGATAAGATAAATTGTTTTCTCATTAGAAAAAATGATGATATACACCTAGGAACAATATACAGAGAAATTATTAAGTGTGTGTGTTATTATGATTATGTCGGTTCATGTCTTGTAATTATTTATAATCAGTATTATGTGGCAACTTAAAGACAACTGGTGATCAAGTGAAATGCCATAAAACAATTTTCTTTTATGAAGACATTTTCAACTAACATAAGCATTTAATGTTAGCAGGGTGTGAAACAAATTGAGAAAATATTAGCTTGTTGAATAAGGTGATTAATTGTTTGCAAATTAAGTAACTGTACCTTTTTTTATCCTGAAAGTGAATTGGTTAAAGAATACTGGAAAATATGTCTTTTTAATGTCTATAATTAGAGTATATGTTGTAAGGCAGTATGAATTTAACACAACTATAAACACGAGATATGTTTTTAGTTTTATTCCACAGGATGTATTATATTACAAACTGTTAAACATGGTTTTATAAACATAAACGTTAGCTTCCCAAACAGGCTAATATCATCTGCACTTTTTGTAACAACCAGGTTGTGTTTTTTTTAGGTAATTAAAGAATTTCTTTCACACTACAAGAGAGAATAAGGCGGTGCTGTTTTTTTTTTTGCTTTTTTATCTATAAAAAAAATGACATCAACACTACTTTAAGTCTTAAGCAGACACAGCTTATGGATCTGGTGGACGTCCCGGCTCGGTGATGTCCACAGTTGGCACCTCGTGGGTAAATGCCCACATCTTTCAAACTCCACACAACCAGTTTGTAACGCAGAATTTCTGTTAAAAATCTGAAGGAGTCCAAGCCCAGGTAAACCAGATGATATCACGATGACATCATCAGGGTTATTTTGTCACACTTTGAAAAGCTCCCTCCAGAGCCACAGAAGACGTGAGAGAGCTTCTTTAAATTGAAAACGATTTACTGGTGTCCGACATTTCTTTTGAAAAAAATCACTAAAATGCTCATTGATGACGATGTTATACAAACACACACACATGCACACTGACCGTCTGGACAAATGAGAGTCATGCTACAGATCTCTGAGGGGTAGCAGGCTCCGTAAACCCCGGCTACATTTCCCCCCATGGAGGTCCCAACCACATGGAAAGGTTTCCTGTTTAAGCGAATGGTTTCCACAAACTAAGAAAAATTTGAGACAAAAACAGATATTCAGTCGAGGGATTTTAGGTACCTGACAAATACACGCATATATATTTAATTTCTCTCTCTTTACTGTACCTGATGGATCCTTCTGACCTGCCCCTGAATGGAGTAATCCTCCGTGTTGGTGCGTGTTGTTCCCTCATGACCAGGCATGTCCACACACACAATGTGCAGATGTTTTGGTAGATACTACAGCAACCGATGAGAGAAAGTACAGCTTAAAACCATTATTGTATCATGGAAGCCTGTAATAATTGCACTCTTATAAGCACCTGATTTTACAGCATTAAATATTTTACCTTGGTTCATCTGAACTTAAGTGGTTCATAGTTCAAAGCAAGTTTTTAGTGTTGCAGCTGCACTGACCTTGACAACAGTGAGCCATGTGTCTTTGTGAGCAGAGAAGCCATGCAGCATTAAAATGGAGGGTCTCAACCCAGGCTTTCCTCTGTAGGCGTAACAGAAGCGATAGCCACCGCAGTCTGCGTAGCGCACCTGCAGGCCCAGAGTCCTCCTCCAGTACCTGAAGAGGAGCAGGTATGTCTGAGCTTATACACACAGACATGATGGCACTGGAATTCAAATTTGGGCCAAGTGAGAGTATGTGTTGCCAATTTTCTTTATGTTAATGCATGGATACATTAAGGGTTTTGTGTTGAGACAAATTTGAGATGTTGGGGTTTAATAAAAAAATTGACTAGACATGAACTGTCAAGCAATTTATCTTCATAAAGGTTACAGTAATCTCTTTAAAAGGATAGGCGCGCACACTTTCAGGTCAATCTTAATGCAACCCTCACAATTAAAGTTACCAAAAACACTGTCAAAGTAAATATGCGTATGTGAGTGTTGTTTTAAAACAGCCTGTGCAGCAACACATTGTTTTTGGCTGATTTTAGGGGGATAAGTGGATAAAATAATGCACAAGACATAAGGAATTTTTGTATTTGAAGGAATGCTGCAGCGATAGAAAAAAAACATCTTGGGTTTGAATATTGGGTTTTGGGATTGAATATTTAACTCTAATCATTCAATGAAGGACTGGAAACAGTTCATATAGAAAATATAAAGAAAATGATTCATTGAAACTGGATTAACCCTTGTGCATCACTTTTAAAAAGTTGCTCTGATGTCCTGAGAGGACAAACATGTCTGCATCAAAAAACTGCTATAAAAATATATTATTTTCCACTTTCATTGAGTTACATGTTTTAACCAACATCAGTCCTAACTACCACATATTTATTTATTTTCAGAATGTTAACCCTTTAAATGTTAGTTTGTTTACATAATGCCACTGTTTTTATAAAAAAATTGTTTTTTAAAAAAACGCAAACATTTAAGTATTTTCTTTATACTAAATGCTACAGGATTTTGTGTGTGTGCAGGAAACCAGGAAAATAGCATGTAAGTAAAAACTACAATTTTGAAGCCAGGACTCTAGATTGAAAGCCTGATATAATATAATGCATGATTTTATGCTGTAATAGCCGTGGGATCAAGACATTTTCATTTGGGACATTTTTGTCCATACGGGTGTGAGTGTCTGTATACAGTTTATTATAGACTTATTATAGGAGCTGAGGTTGAACTTCCAACATTCAGAATACAATTTATTTTTGCAATATACATTTACACAGCTAAAATTATTGAAAAAAATTCATAGTGAGGCACAAGGGTTATGTGATTGTATGTATTGTATTTTGATGAAAAGGATTTTTTCATCTGTACTTTACAATTTATTGTAAAATATTTGTGGTAAAATAATTATTTGGGGCTCATAGGAGGGAATTCCCCTAAGGTATTAAGCATATAAAAGTGAAAGGCAGAACAACACAGTTATGGACCTTACCAGTAATACACTTTAATGAGTGCAGAGGGCCAGAGGAGGAAGGAAGCAACAAAAGCCAGGATGGGAACAGCCAGCGTCCCCCCCGCAATGATAAACAAGTTCACCACGTCCAGATCAGCTGCCATGGCTCACCTAGAAAACACATGAACACATGCAGGATCTCATAAGCATCACATGTCGGGGGAGGGGTAAAGCCAGTATCCATACAATGTTTTCTTGAGATAATAAATAACTCAAAACAACATATGAAACGTTTTCCTAAATTTTAATAACTTACTATTCAGATGAGTTTTTCCCCTCCTCGTTTCTTGTGTAACAGGCAGACTCATGTGATCGCTGTGATCCTGTTGATTAGTTTTACAGCATGCAAACACTTTTGTTCATTTTAAAGTGCTTTTGATGTGTTGGAAGCATAAATAGTCAACTTATGTTTCTTATACTTAAAATAAGAGAAAAACTATCCCTGTGGAGTGTAGTTAGTCCCGGCAGGTTGTGTTCGCTCTGGATAAACTCATTGATTATTACTCATCATCGGGAAAAACCGGGCCACATTATTCGGTCAATCTTTTAAAGTGAACGTACCGTCAACACATCAACAGCAGCCTTTAACACCATACACAGCATACAGTCAGTAAAAATACAATAAGGATTCAAGGATCATTTAGTCATTTCGCAACACAGGGGTTTCACAACAAAATGCAGTTGTAGCGTTATTCATTAAGATACACATGAAAAACATGGCAGAACAGAACAAAACCTGTTGTAGTAGAAGTGCATTTTTAGTGGTACATTTTTTAAATGTACAACAGGAGGAATGTGCATCTGAGCAGATAATATGGCCAGCATCTTTAACATAAAGAAATTCTACTTCACTACATTTATTTGACAGCTTTAGTTACTTTACAGATTAAGATTATTAATACAAAATATAAATCAACTAATAAATAATGATACATTATTATAGATTAAACTACCCAGCAGTATATAAAGTAATACACATTAGTTCCACCTTTACCCGCTACACAATAAAGTGATGAACACATTAAAGCATCCATAATTATAATCAAATATCATAATATATATATTATTCTGAAATTAGCCATTCTGCATAATCAGTAGGCCTACTCCTACTTTTGGTATTTCAAAATATATTTTGATGCTGATACTTTTGTACTTTCACTTAAGTGCCATTTTTAATGCAGGACTTTAACTTGTAACAGTTTTGTAGTGTGGCTTTACTACTTTTAATTACATAAAATATCTGAGAACTTTTTTTCCACCACAGTATATTGCAATTATTGATAATCTTCCAAAAAAATAAGTATAAATGTAAATATGTAGTTCCAAATTAAAGCGCATACTTGACAGTGCCTTTGAGTCACACTTGTTTCACAGTCTGACTTTGATGTCAGATGTCACACCACATGTTTTCTACCTCCACTGTTAGTTTGACTGAGGCACGCACATAAATCCACATCCGATTTCTAGCCTAAAGCTTCAAGTCCAAAACCTACCACTGGGTGTCAGGGTAGAGGAGGGCTGTGGAGTGCCCCCTCTCTGCTCATAAGATTTGAGGGCTTTTCTTTGCACAGACCACTGGGTGTCATGACATCCACAGTGTGTGAGGCGTCATCAGCTGTGCTTCAGTCGACAGTGAAGCTTTGAGGGAGGGGTACAGACTTTCTTCAAGGACACTTTGAGGAGGCTTCCGTGACTAAAGGGAAGAGACAGAACTGTATATTAAAATGACTAAAAGTGGTGTTATTTAGTTTATTTTATTTTGGTTACAAACTCAAATACAGATATCAAATAAACAATAATAAGTCATTACTTTTGAAATAATGACAAACCAAAGCGAATTTATACTGACTGAAAAAGGTGTCAGCTGAAGCCTTAGCTTATTACACCTACCCTTTTTCCATATATTATTTTGTATAATTCTCATCAAATGTATACACAGAAAAATGTTTTTTATTATATATTCCCAAACAAAAGTGTATATGCACACACACAGACACTGTTCATCACTCAGCTTTAAATGTTAATCATCTTCTTTTTATATATTGTTTTGAATCTATTAAGTGTATTGCATATTTTCATTTCCTTTTCAAAACTGTTCCACAAATTAACTTATTTGACAGTTAGACATCTTTGTTTTGCATTTGTTCCATACCAGGGTTTTTGCACGTGCTGACGTATTTATTTTACAAATGCAGATACAAAAAAAAAAAAATGCAGAGTATCACAACTATGAAAGGATAATAAGTTACATTTCAGAAATAGGGTTGGGTAATGTGCTTGTATGGAAGGATTCAGCTACTTGTACAAATCAAGATTTTCAAACAGTGTAAAAAGAATTCAACATGAATGACTAGCAATGTAAATTAAAACTATATACAGTCCAAGAGTACACTACAACAATACCATCTAATGCAATGTTCAGCTGCCATTTTGGTGCATCTCTGGTCCACCACATATGACCTACATACAAAGTAGAGCAGAACAAATGGACACAGCAACTCTGCAGGGAGGCCCGCCTTGCATAGGAATGATTCTCATATTTGGGTTTATATAGGACGAAGAGGCTGCTCACATGTCACATACACAGTGTATTCCCCAGGTTGTCTGTGCCTCACGTCTAACCGCATCATTCTGCTCGTCACACCCTGAGAAAGATCCGTGACACAGCAAAGCCTGCAGAACAGAAACGACAGAGCCAATGAAGCAAAACAAAAATGAGGATGAGTCATGCATCCAAGTGCGTTCAAGCAAATTCCTCTGAAACTATGACCTTATGGATGACACATTTGACAACAAGCTTCTCATCCTGTTGAGAAATATGAGTGCTCTTCCGCAGACCTACCATCAGCGTGGTCTGCCAGCTCAAAGGGCGTAGCTGCACATAGGGCTTCACCCTGTAATCTTCCAGCAAAAGTGAAGGCCACCACAGTTAGTAGTCACATTAACTCAGATCATCAAACCTGTGTGATATCATGTTACAAATCCATAAAGTTGAGGTCTCACAAGAGACGGATTAAAAAAAGATCAGTCAAAATCAGAGCAGCCTCACCACACCCGCTGCACAGACGGACAGGCTCCATTCAAATGAATTTGCACAGGGTTTTAAGTCTATCTGAACAAGGCCTTAAATCACATCACTATGCCGTCATCGAGGGTATTTTTTCAAACTTTGAAAAGCTCCTTCCAGAGCCACAGAAGATATTGTACAACTGTATTTAAAGAGGAGTAGTACTCCTCATCGGGCTATACCTCCGGTATAGGGCTATTTCATTTTAAGCTTTAAAGCATAGATTGTATGTATTGTATTGTATGGCTCAATTCTTCTTTTTTTCATGTTACTGGAAGTATTGGTTGTTAGGTAACTAATTCGCAGTCCGTCTATTTGTATTTTTTTATTTATGTTTTGAGTAAAGGGCTCGTAAAATAAGACGTTTCTTTTCCCTGCTTCTTTTCGGTAAAAGAATGTGTAAATAAAAGGTTTTGATTGTGAATTATTTTTATTATTTTATTTCTGGAGCTGTGCATTACCATGAGTGGAACAAATACAAACATGTATTTGATTAAATCTAAACTATCTCCCCTACAGAAAGGCTTGCCAGATGTAATAACCCTTTACAAAATATATATTTGGTATATACTTGATGTATAGAATAAAAAGTAGGAAATGGAAAATGAACCTGGTTCAACCCTCTAAAAGTCTGTCAGATTCAGGTGTGATTCCTGCTGTAAATGGTTGAATCCTATCACCTACACAAGGTGTATGTAGGTATATGTAGATTAACATATCTCTGACTCACGTGTTGCTTCAGTCATGTATTATCTCCTGATCACCTTGTGGTTCAGCAGTTTTTTCTTCTTCATACAGGTCAAACTGCAGGTCGTGAGTCTGTCTACACATTCCATGTGTTCATTGTACCACTGTGAATACTGCTGTCTTTTTCCACAGTACATTGTTGGCCGGCTGACGCACACCCTGTGTTCACCGGAGAAAAGCGTTCTCTAAGGAGAACACTCCCTGGTATTCTTTAAATACCATCTGCAATACAGGGAGCTATTAGAAGGGTGCAAAACAGGAAATATGAGATAAGATCTAACTGAACAAATGATTTTGCCGCAGGGTAGAAGCAAAAATATTTTTGTAAATTTAGTTCACTTCGCCCCAAATATGAATTGACAATACACACAAGAACAGCTTACCTCAGACCAAGTGCTCCTCTACAAGGTTGCAGTGAGTGCAGCAGGATGGAGATCAGAAGAAGGTCTGACCCTATCTCCATAAAACTTGCTGGCTTCAGTGACGGCCCGCTTATGAAATGACTATAATGGTGCAATTATGAGGTTGAGATCTTTAATTGAGGTCACCCTTACATATTAGAGCAGTTATTTATAAACGTCAAACCCAAGAAACTATATCCTTCCATCTCTTTACAAAATACATTGATTTTGTACTTATTTACAAGGAACTGAGCAAACTATCATTAATGCAACAAATTAACATATATTCATTGATAGAATTTGAGATTTTCCACAAAATCATATAATGCATGCAAATATATAACCATGAGTTAACTCTGAATGAATATCAAATTTAGGTTTGAGGGGTCAAAAACATGACATTTTAAGTATGTCACCAGTTTCTTGTGGTGGCTATTGGTAAGATGGGATACAACATAACAAATAGCATGCATTTAAACTATATTGTGTGGTCACTGAATATACACGTTTCAATTGTGGCTGTTTCACTTCAATCATCATGCATGTTTTCATGTGGTCAGAACTGTTTTCCACAATGTTAATAATGCTAAACAGAAACTGCTTAAATACCTACCCTGTTGCACAGAAGTTTGAAATAATATGTGATAATAGTATCTTAGCAGTGCCGACAACGACCATAAACTGACGCTTTGTTATGCACCTAGGGCAGTCATCATGCACTCAATTCGGGGCTGCATTATTGTGAGATTATTTATTATTCTGACAGTTACAGAGATGTGTTACACTTAGGGAGGTTCAAACTCGAGGTGATCCATCTAATATATCATCATCATAAACTAATTAAGTGTGTACCGTATCTTTACATTCATTAATGGATAATCCTATAAATCATGATAGTAAACAAGAAAAAGCAACACTATAATTCCTTCAAATAATAATGGGCATACAAACATTTGTATTTGCACACAAAACTGACATTCTTTTATTAACATCTCTGTCATCTAAAATAGAGCATCTTAAAAATTAAACAGTGTTAAGTATGAGCCCTCCTAATTAATAGTGCAGATATGATACGGGGGCAAGTTTTTCAGCTTCAGTGCAGAGAAATCTGATGACAAATATGGATTCACTTCTCTGTGTGTATGTTTGTGTGTGTTTGAGCACGTTGCCCTCAGGTCCTGAAGAGCACAGCAGCAGTCACAGCTGTTAGAGCCACAGCAGCCACAGGTCCCCAGATAAACCATGGTTTCTAAAACAAGCGGTGACACAAAAATGGAAACAAGAGCATCACCTCATGAAAACGGCCATCACCATCATCATCATAGGACCGCCAAAGCTTTGACAGAAGCCATTGAAAACAATGCAGTGCACAGAGAGGGCGGGTTAAAAACAGCTCTATCAGATAAAGATAAGCCCATCCAAGCCAATTGAGAGAAACAGTTGTTAAGCATTAGCCATCCAGACAAGACAAACAGATGTCAGATGTTTGAACTGTGTGATTAGAGAGGTTAAGAGTCTCGGAGATGTCAATTTTTGGGAGTTTCCCCCCAAGAAAGGCATTCTGGGGAATGAGGAAAACCTGATTAAGTCATGCAATTATCTAAAAGACATTGATGAGAATGAAAGATGTAGGCCGATTTGACAGGAGTAATGTGTACCTTACTACCACAATGCGCCGAAGCACCAATACAGCAAAGCCAGGATAAGGCCGATGACTATGGCTTGAACAGGCAGCAATAGGGATGTCTACAGAAGGGAAGGGATATTACAGTAATCAACTGCAGCGGGACATACTTTAGTTGGGCGTAGCTTTATTAATAAACCCCTCAGTCCGTGATTGTAATTGGTGTTTACATAAAATATCAAAGTCACACATGGCTGTCAATGTCTAAAAGCACACAGTAAGAGACAAGTAGATAGAGATAAGAGATAAGTGGAGGGGAGCCGGTGTGCTGCTGAGAATATAAAACAAATATTGTAAATCTTATAAAAGATTCACTTTTTATTCCCACGGGACATTTCACAAAATAAAAAAAGATGTTCAATACACTATTGTTGCGAAATCTGAAGCAAAGCTCATGCTTCTAAAATCAAAACATGTGTGCCTCTTATTCAAGTAAAAGCTATGGTGCTGTTTACTTTGTTTTGTTTTTAAATATAATAAAATGTCATTATATATTAGTCATACAATTATATATGATTTTGTTAGTGTATGATAGACAGGCACTTACCTTTGTCCCTTTCTCCTGTAATTCCTTCATGTTGGCTTTGCACTCCTCAAACTCATCTGTAAGCGACTGTTTTTCCTGCTCAGTCTTCTCATATTTTTCTTTCAGGTCTGACAGCTCAGTCTTAGCCTCCTCATACTGCATAAAGCAAATTATTAATTCTAACTTAATCAAACTACTTTCATTTAAATGTATTTCCAGGGTACATTTGGCTAACAAGGGATTATGCTGGAGCCACAGGTTGATGATGTATCCATGATGTTGACATGCTTTGTCCGACAAGGCTTGACCTGAGGGGCAAAACACACTGAGAGAGCACTCAGGTTCCACTTTCATTCAGTGACTGAAAGAGCCAATGATTTGTGGTTAAGGATGACTTCATCTCGGCTTTCTGCTATTCAACAGTGTCTGAGAGTTACAGTGGTGATTGATCCCTCCCCATCCAGCCAGCTAAACCTGACTGGGAACATACAGCAGTGCGCCACTGCCAACAGCAAACAACCTGTGGTCTGTTTGGACTGGAGGATGCTTTAAATTTCACAATCTTTTGTTTTAAGAAAGCTGCTGGGAGTTTCACTGTCACTTCAAGACAGTTCTTGCTAGTTAGACTTAGTAGTAGTAGTAGTGATACTGTATCTACGAGCCATTAGAGGAAGCCATTAAGGCAGTTGTGTGTCCCGGGCTGGGTTCCCCTGCATCCTGGTATGTGCAGGTACTGCCGGCACGGCTCCGCCAAGCAGGAGAACTCGGCTTTCTCTGTCAATATAGTATGCACTGAATAATTTATTGCTTCAATTATCTACATTTACCATCAACACTGGTTGGACATCCACATAAAAAGGTGGCACAATTCCCTTTTGCAGAGAGATGTCATAGTATCAAAACATACTGGCTATGCATACTTGATCCTTGATGTTGGGTTTATTTCATTTGATGGTTCTGTGTGTCATTAAAGTGTGATTTTCTTTGTTTGAGAAAAGATGTTTGACACTGTGGTTGATCTTCTGGCCTTTTAGTTTTGAGAACGTACCTCTCTCTGCAAAGCCTTGCTGTGGCTGTCTGCTTCCTCCAGTTGGGTTTGCAGCTTGGTGCTATCCTGCTGGTGCTGGAGCTGCAGGGCCTCCAGCCTCTTCTCCAACTCCTGCTGGGATCTCTCCAGGGCTTTGAGGTTGTTGCTCAGCTCAGCATTCTGGGCACGCGAACTACCAGAAACAAAACAACACTGAGTTCAAAGGGTGAAGGATCACACAAAGAGAAGCATGTGGTATACTGTGTAGCAAAACATGTTGGAGCAGAGTCAAACACATGAGACAGAAGGAGCATAAAGGTGGGGGTGAAGCTGAGCTCTTGGTGAGGTAGCTCAGTGCACTGACCTGGCAAGGTCCTTCTCCAGCTGCTGCTGTCTCTGCAGCACTGCCTCTTTCTCAGAGCGCAGAGCTCCACATTCACTCTGCAGGTTGGCTTTGTCTTTCTGGTGAGATTTGAGGAGTTCCTCCTTCTCAGCCCTGAGGGAAGCACACTCTTTCTGGTGCTTATTCACAGTATCTTGTTTTTCAGATCTCAGGACTGAACACTCCTTCTGAAGGCCATTACACTCAGCCTGCATGGACTGCAGCTCACCGGCTGTGAAAATAAAAGGTTTTTAATGCAACATGTGCAGATGCCCTTTTCTCAATTATCTTAAAGAGTAAGTTTCCTGTGTGCTTGAACAGACTAGAGTACATTTGAGTCTCTTTATGCTTGAAAACAAAAAGAGCCATATTTCAAATCATGAGGTCATTACTGCGTCAAATACATCTTTCCTTTTCTTGGCTATTTTCATCATATTTTGTGTCATTATGTGTATGTACACCCTGTGGTACCTTGTATTTCTGCAGTTTTCTGCCACTGCTTGCTCTGTTGTTGAAGGTCACGCTGTAAGTTGTCAATCTCATGCTCATATTTGTTGGCAGTCTGACGCCATTTGTCCAGATCCTTCGAGACAGTTGCCAGGTTAGTCTGGATAGCAGCGACATCATGGTCCCGCTCAGCAGTGGCTGACTCAAGGGCACGTTTCATTGCCTTCACCTCATCACGTGCACTTAGTAGCTCGTCGTGCGAACCGGAGGAGACATCTATCTGCTCTCTGAGAATGCCCGTTTCATCTTGAAGCTGTCGCAGCTGGCCTGTCCGAACCATGGTCAGTGGTTAGATCAGTAATGTTTGCATTTTTAGTAGGATAGACAGAATGTTCCAATCCACAAACATAAATATGTACCTTGAAGATGTTTTATCTGTTTTGCAGATTCATCAGCTTGTTTCTTATTTCCCTTTCTCTCTTCCTGCAGGACACCTACAAAGAATGATTGCATTTACTTCATGCATGTGTGCTTGTCAGTGTGTGCACAGTATAAAGTGAAGTATGGTGTGTATGTTTACCTTGTAGCTCCATGCATTTGTGTTTCTCAGTATTAGCTAGCTCCTGGGCTTCTCGAAGTTCATCATTCAAGCGCTGGATAATTTTCTCTGAGTCACCAGAGCACCCCATGTTTGACTTGGTCAAGTCATCTGATAATGAAATAAGAATAGAAATTATTATCCAGATTAAAAGAACCTCTCTCCTAACATGAGAGCATGTAGCTGTAAAGCTTCTTATCTTCCTGCAGAGTCACTGGAGGTGCATACAGGCACACAAAGTAAAGCTTAACCCATGATGATACATCAGGCTGTAATGACGGCAATTCACTACTATAAAAATAGATGGATAACTCAAAGTTCCACCATATTAATTCTGCTCTAGTCCCAAATATTTAACCAGGGCTGACATACTAGATGATTTCCCAAGATAATGAAATGGGACTATTACATAAACTAATTGCCAACCCAGAAATAGACTGCATTATCTGCATTTTTTTATCCAAGCTTTCATTTCAAATAGTCCATTAACCCGGCAACAAACACATCTCTGGCCCCTTCTACATTCCTTGTTAAGTGTTTGTTACTGTAAACAATACACAAAGGGAATGGACTAGCCAACGTTGTCAAGGGATCTGTTGTGTTTCCGAGAGGTGGAAACAAGTTCCACAAATACTTGCGCTTTGCAATTCCTAGTGAATATCTTGAGCCCCTAATCTACCATGGCTAGGAAAAGAGATGACCTCATCTCAGATCGAGCATTTGGCAGAGGCGAAAACAAGAGTCAGGGTAGGTCAAGCATGTGAACCATAAATGGACACAGCAGTGGACTAAGGCTGCTGCGAAATGCTGCATTTGTCGTGATTTCACTGTGTCTGGCACGCACAGCTGCATAAACATACTGCACATATACGCACACATATTATTAATAGTGCTACCAGATTGCATTGATGAATGTCCTTAAAATGAAAAGCAATGCAGCGACTGCTAGAGGCTGGTGGCACCCTCTGACTCAGGCACATGACCACCCTGCTGTGTGATAGACAAAGGCTGGGCAGGCAGTGCTCCGTCCAGCATGTGTGTATGAAGTTGTGTGTTCCCTCACGCATGCATATGCATGAGTGAGAGTCAGAATGTGAGTGGGCTTCCTGTATGTGGGTTTTTTTCAGTTTGTGTGAAAGATGAATGTCGTCTGGAGAGCACGAGATAAAGGGGCGTCCAACGTGTTATCTTTAGTAACATTAGTTAATATAGACTGACACCTGACAAAGTAATAATGGGATTAGCCTGTGTGTAAAAATACCACTCTGACTAGTTGGGGGATACTGAGCATCACACTGCCTCAAGTGACGACAGGGAAAAAAAAAAAAATGTAGGAAAAGTCTTTTTTTAGCTCAAGTGCTGAAGGCTAAAGCCATCATAGTCTATCTTTCCCTGCTGTCGGTTTCCTTCCCAATGAATGTGACAGCGTTCTTAAACTGAATCTGAGGGGTAGCGCTGCTCGCACTGAATGTCTACAGTATTCAGCGAATCTCTATAAAACTGCTGATCAAACTGCCAGGAGGGATATCAATTTACAGCTACAAAATGTGCTCTATGTGACTGAAACTGAAAAATATCCTTATCATTTTGAAAAGACTGAGATGCTGTTTTCGTGAGGACAGTGTTTGCTTTGTGCTGCCTATACAGTATACTGTGCAGTGTAGCATCACAAATTAATTCATGCAAAATTGATTCCCTCACTAAAATGCTCGCACATTTTCTCATGAAGGTCCTTTTTGATTTGTATGTTATTCATGTTCTCTGTATTGCAATCTCTTTTAATAAGCCACCCTAAATGGCACAAACAAAAAGCCAGCTAATGTGCCCTCTGTGCAAAGAGACTCCATCTTCTAATAAGCTGTTGACACTGGAGAGATCAGCCTCTAAAACAAGGCCATCTACAGCACTGTCAGCTCTAAAGCCAAACAACTGCCCTTATAGGCACAGACACCCTTCTTAACGGTGACTCATGCTTTTTTCTCTCTTCACATCGTCACTTAGTAAAATATGCCGTTACAGGTAAGAGCCATTTGAACAGCAAAACAGTCAAGTCATTCACAAAAGAATACAGCTGGGTTACCTTTAATCAGCGATACATTATTCAGGGGATCACTCAGCTCTTTCGCATCCATTTGCTTATCTGTAAAGGAAAACTATAACTAAGTATGTCAACAAACAAATAGATGTATTTTACTAAATAAAGAGTTAATGTTGACAAATAAAATACATAACTACATTAATTATATCACTAAGACTATGAATGCTGTTATGGTTAAGGAAGAATATTAATAAAAAAATGAATAAAAAAGGTAAACACAAAAATGCAAGCTCATCTATGAACACATAAGTACTTTCGAAAGAGGCAGCTGCATGGGTGCTGAGAAAATTCCTTTAAAAGATTAGGTCACATAAAACATACAAATAAAAAGGTTAATAATAAAAACATAACAAGGAATATTACCTTAGGTGATCCAGGAGCTACAGTACTCTTTGTTCTGAGGCAACAGCAGTCCCTGGCATGAAGAACTCTTCTCCCAACTATCAGATTTTTTCAGATGCGAAATGGACCAGTCCAAGCAGTGAGGGGGGGGACCAAGGGGGATGACAGACACTGGGTACCAGACCTCCCTACGATTGTTGGACGAAAGCCAGTTAAGACAAACAAATGGTTGAAATTAGTGAACAAATACCTCAAGTGTAGTTACAAAGCTACACTAGAGGTAAGTGAGATGAATGTGATCAAAAACATGACCTCCCCCTATTTTGTGGCTAAAGTCCCCAAGCCCCTCCACACTAGGTCATGCATCCGAGTAGGGCATGTCGGAAGCTGCAGCTGCATAGTGACACAGAGAGGTTTTGTTCAGGGAGCCGAGCTGCTCTCTGACCAGTTGGTACCGATATAAAAATCTACAGGATGACACAGAATAAACAAGGCCAGTGTGATAGTGTGTATCACGTATGTGCTGCCTTTCTGTGGGTACTTTAAATTCATGAATTATTCGCCTTTAGGGTTATATCTACATGTCATCCTGAGGGGTACAGCTGTGCTGTGACTATTACAGGGATAAACTATGTGTATTGTTTAGCTAATATGTATTGTATTGGACTATAAAATACCCCAGTTATCCTCTTTAGCGTGCTTTGAAATGTTTGCGAGGATGAGGTGAAAACAAGATAATGAAAGAAAGCAGTGGTTTACATTGAAAAGCATATTACTTTTTCTACATGTAAGCAAATAAATGTTTCCCCCTGGTCAAAAGCTTTTTATTTATCATGTCACATCAACAATTCCTTGAATAATATATGAAGTCACACATACAAAGAGGTTTTGCAGGTTTTAATAAGGAGGGGGTTTAGAGGATATTCATATTAGTTCATTTAAGATGCTTTAACCTAATTATTTCATCATACACAACACAAGCTTGCTAACTTGCAATAAAAAAGATTTACTTGTGTAGCCTGACTTCAGTTCACTTTTTTATTTAAGGCTGTACAATTCTATATCATTCATGGTAATACTATGCGTCATCATCGTAATACTAATGCCACAGGCTCAAAGGGTGCAAGTTTAAACAGCCCTTGTGTCAAATGTTTTTTCCGGATCTGTGCCTACTTAATGTTTGATAATACAAAGCTGCACCCTACTCAAAAAGGGCAAACCAGTCAGTGTTAAGAGGAGACTGTCACCAAGATCACTGCCAAAGCCTAAATTACAGCTGACAGTACATTATAAGTCCACCAGACAAAACATCCTGCAAGTTTAGTGA
This sequence comes from Bovichtus diacanthus, assembly GCA_943590825.1. NCBI lineage: Eukaryota > Metazoa > Chordata > Actinopteri > Perciformes > Bovichtidae > Bovichtus > Bovichtus diacanthus. The sequence goes on along the minus strand of CALSBV010012228.1, from coordinate 1,016,262 downwards.
GGAAAATAAGCAGGCCTTACAGTTCTGCTTGCAGCTACACAATAACAACTAGAAGGACACTCGGAGAGAAACACACCTCCTCTAAGGCCGTTTGGAGAAAAATAATGCGTGTCCGCCCCGTCATTCGGATCCCCTGTAAAATGTAATGGTAAATGGACTGCATTTATATAGCGCTTTTCCAATCTTCCAATCAAAGCGCTTTACAACACATGTCAGCATTCACCCATTCACACACATTCATACAGAGTCAGAGGCTACCATACAAGGCGCCACATGCTCATCAGTGATAACCATTCACTGGGTAATGGGTTCTTTCATTGCCAATCGTTCACCCTTCCACAAAGTTTCATGAAAATCGGGACAGTAGTTTTTCGTAATCCTGCTGACCATCAAACTGAAACAAAAAACATAACCTCCTTGGCGGGGGTAACAAATTTAAGGAGATGATCAAATTTGGGACAGGCTAATTTTACCTCTAGAAACCTGGGCATAAGGGGTTATTTTAGGACTCCAGAATGAAACGTAAGATTCTGTGAATTAAATAAAACATTTTAAAAAGGGACAGGTCTCTTTGTGAGTTTGAATTTGGCTGTGCGGCCATATTCCGCAAGAGACCTAAACCTTGGTTGGTCGGGTAAGCTAGTAATGGAGTGAAGGTTTACGATGTAAAGCTGTAAATCATCAACATATTTTCAGTCAATAATCAACCATTCCAACCTTTCATTTTGTTTTTAAGAAATTTCTAATCTCTACAAACTGCATCTTGGCATCCCACAAGGGTGTTATTTAACTCTAGAGAACCCTAACCAGCCTATCTTCAGTTAAGTGGATTACGACTCTTAAAGAGCATGCAATGCAAGTGTTCTCTAGACAGAAAAGTGAACCCACATAAACCGGTTTTATGTCGGTGGAAGATTCGCCCAACTTTACTAACATAAAGCACTACAAGCAAAACTGCTTTATGACTAAAATGTATGGTAGCCCATAGAATCAATATGATCTAGAGTTTCTAATAGCCTCTGATCACATGCTTCAAAGATCTATATATGCCAAATTCCAAGGATTTTATACTTTAACCATTTAATAGCAGCCTGGACTCATACCAAATGCGATAAAAATCTGCCTGTTGTCTCAGTAATAAATCTTTTCTTGATGTTGCATAATAACCTAAGGCACTTAGTAGATGTCTTGAATGGAAGTGCAGTATAGCTCTAACTACACTCAGTTGCAAGTAAATCAGGTCCAGCAAGTTCAAACGTATGCAGTCTAATACAACAGTCCTACAAATAATCCTGCCTTCATGAAGGTTATAATGTTCAGGTTTTATTGAAACAGTTTTAGAGATGTTAATTAAACCTGATGATCATTTTATTTTAGAATTCTAACCTTCATAAAAGGCAGTATTTATTGCCAGGTCCTTGGATTATATTGCATTAGTTTTAGCTAGGTTAAACTGACAAACTGGCAACTGGGTGTATATTTATGTAAACTATATGGCCGGCTGTCTGTGAAGCTACATTTTTGGGGGAAGGGAATTAAATGAAATGCTGTCAATAGTATGTTTACCCACCCTAAATAAAATTAACTTAAGCAGGTTGTTTACACAACTGGATAATGACTTTGAGTGACTTCACATATTTTAACTGTTATGGCATATCTCATTCATTAAACTAATCTAAATATAATCTAGAGTTTCAAACAATATCAGAGAAATTAACTTTAAAATCTTTCTTGACATTGACCCATTTATTAATTTCCAAATGTATTGACATAGATGTTAAATGCACCTTTTGTGGAGCTGAGCCAGAAACAGTTATGCATTTATTTTGTGACTGCCCCTTCTACTTCAAGTTTGTTTATAACACCACTGGACAATTTGCAACAATAATGCCTAAAGACATTACCACTACATTTGAATGTAATTATAAATATGCGAGTTATACGACACATCTTATACTTGTAGTTGGTAAATTTCACATGCATAAAAAGGCAAGATTATGTATGTCCTTCCCAAACTAATATGTTTCTAGTCAAGTAAATGTGTACATACTTCAGTTTAAAAAAGCATTGTCATATTTTAAAGTATTATTTTCTGTATCTTACATTAGACAGAAGCGTTATCAGGTACTTTTCATTTAGCTACTTTAGGGCAGACGTTACAAAACGTTAGCTTACTGGATGTAGCTAACCGGTACCTTGTTAGCGTGTTACTTAAAGAGCTGTTTTAATTGTTAACCTACCTGAGAGGGCCTTAAAATGTACTTATTGAGTCAAAAGAGTTGAATGAGGCTAAACACGTTAAAAAAAACTGTTCATATTAGTGTTTATTGAGTGTGGTGGCTAACTTAGCCTTAACTAATCAAATGACGTAATTTGCTAATTGTCTCGGTTTCAGTTGATATGAGCCAATGTTAGTTAGCTGCCCTTTGAATCCCAAACATAGTCTCACTTTTCAGGCACAATGTGATGTTGAAGAGGCAGTCGCAAAGGCTACAACCTATAAAGCACAGTGTTCATCATTGAAAGTTGCCTAATCAGTGTGGTGGGTGTTGCCTTTCTTACGTGTCAAGCTAGCGGTCCGTACGGTTTTACTCATAGGAGTAAACCAGAAGTGATACTTTCTTCTTAGGGTCAGTGGTAGCGGGAGGAGGTGGAAACATCATAGCAAAGGTTTAAGTTTAAATAACCGAAGCCGCCAGATGTTCGACAAGTAACTTTCACCGTTTCACGGTTGGTTCACCTTATTTTTTTTGAACTCGAGTATTTTTCTGCTCCCCGATGACTTCCTCTATCTCAGCCTGGATTTGGAGTGAGAGATTTTGGCTTCCCGAAAATGTTACATGGGCGGACCTGGAGCGACCACCACCTGGTGTCGAGTATCCCCGAATGAGACACATACTATATGCCTTACCTTTGGCTGTCGGAGTTTTTCTACTAAGGCTGGTTTTTGAAAGGTAAACCACACCCTTGTACCTTGTTTTTGTTATATTTTTTGGTGGGTGCTCTGTGCGTGCACAGTTGGAGGGATACAGCCTATGGGGCAACTGTTGCTCCAAAAGACGGGAAAAAAACATAGCTACCAAACTCAATGCAAGAAACTTAATATATGAGTCATTCATTGTGCATGCGAACTATCAGGGAACTAGAGAGAAACAACTCCTGCAGGTTTCAATAAAAAATCCTGAGCTGTTGCTCTCTCTCTCTCTCTCTCTCTCTCTCTCTCTCTCTCTCACACACACTCACACACACACACACACACACACACACACAGTTAGTTGTTATGAAATTAGGCAAACCTATTTTTAGCTAATTGACTTCATAGATGCGACTGCTTCAGCTTCTGCCTCTCCATGTGACAGATACTTAAATTCTTCCCTCCTTGTTGGTTTTTCCTTGGCCTCTTATTAACAGTGTTAGCATACTATGTATGAAATAACTTCACTGACTTGAAATACATATTTACCTTGCTCAGTAAGATACTTTTATTACTGAGGATAGTTAGGTTAAATATCAAACTAAAAACAGAAGAACTGGCATACAACTGTCATGCAGTTTAATACTTTTGTTATCACTGGAAAATTAAGTAGGGACTTTTACAACAGGTCTGTGCTGTGTATAATATATATATATATATATATATATATATATATATATAATTATCTCGGTCTTCCTCAGGCCAAACTTTAAAGCACAGAAAGTCAAAAAGTTTTACAGCAAAGTTCAGCTAAATGAGGGGTTATGCCTGTGCCCAATCCCCAATGAAAGGGCAGGCCTAAAGCCCAGTCTGTACTTCTATTCATTCAGTCTTTTTCCACATTTGGGAAAACTATTCCAGATAAGTGTGGGGTGTTGTGAGATTGTAATAAATTGCTGAGTTTGAGCATGAACACTGGTCAACTCGTATGATCACGTGACGCATATCAGTGTGGTGGTTAGAGGCAGCCATACCCTCGCATAACGGAGGAGGTTATCACACTCTGTTTAGACTAGGTGCTACATTCCCCAGGATTCTTCCTTGCTTGCCTGTGTCTTCCTTACAGGCTATATTGTGCTCTCTTCCCCTCCTTCTAAGACAAAGTCAAACATTACTGTGAGCAAACTGCAAACTCAACAGTTCAAGTCAATGAAGGGAGCCCTTTAGCCAATCTTGGCTAATGGTTTATCTGATTCAGCCTGCACAACGTGCTTAACTTATCTCTCTGAGTCTTTTCTTGTTTATGTCTCTCTTAATACCTCACCATCTCTGCGTCCCCCTCCTTGCCCCCTCCCTCTTTTTTTTTTTTTTTTTTGCCTCTGTCTGTGTGTTTACAGGCTAGTGGCCAAACCCTGTGCCCACATACTTCAGATTCAGGCGGGAGTGCCTCGGCAAGCTCAGCCCAATGCTGTCCTGGAGAAGGTGTATCAGTCCAAAACGGTACATAAAGCCCATATTTGTTGTATAGTCCATTAAATGTTCCTCTGCACGCTGCAATGCTAAAGTTACTGCACTGAAATACACTAACACAGGTATAATAATATGTTCAGTGAATAATTCAAGTAGTGTGACAGTCATACTTACTGGTGGACTGGAAAGCAAGAGATTTCTATTTGTCCCGTCTTTAGTGTCCAGACACGAGGCAACTGGAGGGACTCACCAAGCAGATGGACTGGGATGAACGGAAAATACAGAGATGGTTTCGGGTCCGTCGGAACCAAGACAGGCCTAGTACACAGAAAAAGTTCTGTGAAAGCATGTAAGTTCCTACTAATGCTTCCTACCTAACTGCTGTGTATTGTCCATTCATTACATTAGGTCTGCAACTAAAGATTATTTTAATTATCAATTAATCTGCACATTTTTTTAAAACTAATTGTTTGTTCTATTCAATATCTATCCCAGTTTCTGAAAGTCTAAGGTGATGTCTTTACATGTCTTTGTTTTGTCAGTCCAAAACCCAAAGATATTCAGCTTCATATCATATAAAACAGAGAAAAGCAGGAAATCTCCATATTTGAGGCTGAAAACAGCATTTTTTTTTGCCATTTTTGCATGAACCAGACGCGATAATAAAGCAGCTCTAATTTCCATGAATTTTTGTACAGACTTTCAGAATGAATCCAAATGACTGTAGTGTGCCCCTTTACCTCAAGCGCCACCAACAAGTCAAAGCTTTCCCTTATCTTGTGAAATTTCTCAACATCTCCACCTCACTGAGGCGTAAGCGGGACTGTGGACTGTATAGACTTGTTTTTCAAGAAGTGAGTACAAGTTACATTGTTCTACTCTTATTTCACTTCAGGTGGCGATTTACATTTTACCTGGGGATTTTCATCTATGGCATTCGACATTTGTGGGTGGTGAGTTGAATTAGCTTATTAATTGGTTTTGCACAATACTGATACTGTTGCATTGAAGTGTTGCAGTGCTTTAGGTTTTATTGAAAGATGAACAAGCCCACTGTATGTTTTTGTTTATCTAATCATATGCATCTGTTTCTGTCAGTCGCCTTGGATGTGGGACACCAGACAGTGTTGGTACAACTATCCTTTTCAGGTTATTAGTTTTTTATTAACTGCATAATTCTTATATTCAGCTGCTTATATTATGACTCCAATTTGTTCAGCACCATTTTGTTGGCAGGCCAGTGGGGCTACATATTTGTAAAAGGTGTTTTTGTTTTACTCCCTCCAAAAGCCTCTGAGTCCTGGACAGTTCAACCACTATGCAGCTGAGCTGGCTTTCTATTGGTCTCTGATGTTTTCCCAGTTCATAGACATTAAACGAAAGGTAAGTCAACAACAGCTTAACTAACACTATTGTGCTGCCTCTCAATTGCTCTCCAGAATATGTCACACCCTTTTGTATCAGAACTGTTTTGCCAGCTTTGCATATTCCCTTCATATCACAAATGTGTTGGCTTTTGGATCTATGAGAAGGTAACTTGAGCATATAATCGGAAAAACTTGCTTTCTTCTATAAGAATAAAACATGTTTTCCTCTGCATTGTAGAAGGATGCTTATTGGGGCAACTTCCTTATCAATTTTGGATTATGGTGACATGTTATACATGCATGTTTCAGCTGTGTCTCTGAAGCACCTGGATGCTGTTTATTACTCTGCACTAAGATTTATTGCTGGGGGACAATTATAATACTCATCATTGTGAGCTATGCTAAGTATGGCCCTCTCTCTGTCTGTAAGACGTAATAGACACTGGGTTCTTTTTTTTATGCTATATTGTAAATGAGGCCCCTAGCTTAATGTATTTCTGAGTTAAAATAACTTTCGTACCTTTTTTAATGTCACCAGTGTATTGTAATTAGCTTATTATAATGTGCTCTGGCAGAACAGGTTAGACAATGAAAAGCTGCAGCAACACAAACATTTACAATGCCTCTTATTCTAATCTTCCCGGTTTCTACACGAAATTTTCCTTTGGTATCATGACAGCCTGTTGAGTGTTTACATACTTGCAAATTTACAGTGCAGGTAGCTTGAGCATCATATTCAGCCCTTTCTTTCTTTCTTTCTTTCTTTCTGTCGTCTCTCTTCATTTCACTGGACACAGGATTTCATCATCATGCTTGTCCACCACCTGGCGACCATATTCCTCATCACATTCTCCTACGCCAACAACATGCTAAGAGCTGGCACTTTAGTCATGTGTGTGCACGATGCATCCGACATCTTCCTCGAGGTAAAGAACGCATTGAAGATTTTCTTTTTCTTGCAGATTTCTCAAACTTGAGAGAGAACCGGTTTTCACTCGGCCAAGCCACACATTGTTTTACAAAATGTACCCAATCTCAGCTGAGAACATCTGAGCGTGGAAATGATACGGCTGCGCTGTGAGCTACTTGTAATACTGTTTGTACTTGTACCTGTGTGACAGAAAAAACACATTGTTCACTACCATTTCAGCGACAAGATGTCATTACTGGAGATACTGGTGTGGTATCTTAATACTGTGAATCAATAATTCCTTATTTATTCCCCAAGGCTGCCAAGCTGGCCAACTATGCCAAGTACCAGAGGCTATGCGATGTCCTGTTTGTGGTGTTCAGCATAAGCTTTTTCTTCACTCGACTCGTCATTTATCCTTTCTGGTGAGGCAAATGAGAGATTTACAAATCAAATGACATACTTTTGCCTACTTGTCACATGTTTAAATATTAGAAGCCATTTTTTGCACAAAATGAGTGTCTTGATGAACTAAAATAATAATATATTGAGAGCTCCAGTAACCTCTGTATGTGTGTATTTGTTGCAGGGTTGTTTACAGTGTTCTGATTGAGAGCTGGGAGATCGTTGGGCCTTACCAGGCCTGGTGGTTGCTCAACGGGTTGCTGCTGGTGCTGCAGACTCTTCACATCATCTGGTTCTACCTCATCTCTCGCATTGCTATCAAAGCTATATTCAAGGGAAAGGTCAGTCTGGCTGTCTGTCTGTCGTACAGTTTTTAGCCACGCTAGCGGCATCATTTTATGGATTGTCAGTTGGTCCACACTGAAATATCTCAACAACTAATGGTTAGATTTCCATGAAATTCATTGTCCCCGCAGGGTGGATACTACTGACTTGGTGATCCTCTGACATATCTTTTAGCGCCACCGTGAGGTTGACATGTTTTAGTAAAAGGTCTCTACAACTATTGGAGCGATTGCCATTAAATTTGGTGCAGACGTCCATGTTTATTCCCCTTAGGGTAAATCGTAATAACTGGTGAGCCTCTGACTTTTTCTGTAGCACCATCAGGTCAATCTTTTATTTGTATAATACCTCCCTTCAGCCTCAGCTGTACTTTGTGTTTAGTGGTAATTAGAACGTTAACATGCTAAACTAATATGGTGAGTGGTTAACATTACCTGCGTGGGGATGTTAGCATGCTGACAAGCTACTAGCGTGGCTGTACACTCTTAAGACTGCGATCTAATCATTTTTCTTCTTATGAAGTGGCTGCCATGTTTAGAGCTGGTAGAATTCTCTAAATGCTAAGGAAAGGTGCTTCAACACTTCCTTTATAATCACCTTTAGCATAAGATACATTGAAACATCCTTTACAAAAGGAAAGGAGATAATGCCATCCCACAATTCCCTGCAGCAGCATTTAAAGCGACACAGCAGGCCCACGTCAGTAACATCCACTGTCGCATAATTATATAGTTTAGTGTAAGCGCAGCCTCTTAGAACTGCGGTTGTCTTTTCCTAAGTCCTTTATGAATTCTCCTTCACATCTTTCCTTGACCTCATGAAATTTTCCAAGTGGTTAGGAAAATAAATGGGATGTAATATTTTTAACTAGTTGACTGCAGCCTTGTTTTTCCTTACTTTCCTATTACATTTTTGTTTCATTTTACAGGTGGCAAAAGACGACCGCAGTGACATTGAGAGCAGCTCAGACGAGGATATTCATTCCAGTTCAAGTAAAAATCCAAGTCAGACCCTAAAACCAAAGGACATCAGTCACACTGGTAAAATTAATGGAGACACTCATGACCACTGAGTACCATGAGGGGATGTTTACTTCCAATGTGGCTTTTATTCACCTGCTGCGTGCCTGTGTGACCCACCTTGTCACTTTGACCTCCTGAAAAGACATTTTTTTTTTACACAAAGAAAGATTTGCTGATTGGACTCAGATACAAAGAAACTTTGTGTGTGGAATAAAGACTTGGCACTGTCTTACTGAGTCAGGTTTACACTGTGTGAGGTTTACATCTGCTTTTTGCTTACAGGAGTAGACAGAAATGTGTGCGGTCTGTCTGCACCTCGCTGTGGGTGTGTGTGTGTGTGTGTGTGTGTGTGTGTGTGTGTGTGTGTGTGTGTGTGTGTGTGTGTGTGTGTGTGTGTGTGTGTGTGTGTGTGTGTGTGTGTGTGTGTGTGTGTGTGTGTGTGTGTGTGTGTGTGTGTGTGTGTGTGTGTGTGTGTGTGTGT
>CALSBV010012228.1:899919-1007248 GCA_943590825.1 Bovichtus diacanthus | reverse complement strand
GGAGTAGACAGAAATGTGTGCGGTCTGTCTGCACCTCGCTGTGGGTGAGTGTGTGTGTGTGTGTGTGTGTGTGTGTGTGTGTGTGTGTGTGTGTGTGTGTGTGTGTGTGTGTGTGTGTGTGTGTGTGTGTGTGTGTGTGTGTGTGTTTTCAGAGTTAGAAATTGAAACAGCATGTCAACACTGCTATTGTCAAAAAGCATTTTCTACATGTAAATACATTTTATTAGCGAAAATGGTAATATATTTACAGCTGTAAAACAAATCACTGCAATCTGCCTTACTGAATTTACTGCTTACACTGTTGTAAGCTAAATATTTCTTTAAAATGCCAAATATTTCTTAATAAAATATTATTGTACCAGTGATGAATGTGTAAGATTTTTATTATTTCATATGGTGAACTTGACTGTATAATAAGTAAGGCTGCAACTGCCTATTATTTTCTCGATTAATCGCTTGATCTAGAAAGTGTCAAGAAGTTCTTTCCCTTGAATTGATCATGTCTCATGTTCTGTCAGACCAACAGTCCAAACCTAGAGATATAGTTTACTTTCACATGAGACAAAGAAGAGTTAAAAATAATGTAAGATGCTGGAATCGGTGAACGTGCCCCAATGCAACTTTCCCTTGAAATATGACCTAAACAATTAATTATCAAATAGTTATTTTTCTATTTATTGACAAATTGATTAATCTACTTCTCGTTCGGCTCAAATAATAAGCACTGTATATGATCCTCTGGTGGTCTGTGCGGACTTATCCGTCTTCAGTATCTTATTTTTTCACACTCTTCCAGCATGTCAAAAGCTTCATCACAGAAGTCGTTGTACTTCAGGCTGAAAGGGACGAGAGGAGCAGTTACATGAGTTTAAAATGTTTTCTCATGCTTAGGAACTTCATGTACACTTCACAAGCTCAGGACAGTGTATAGTTAACTGGAGGGAATGAGGCTTACTTCATCTCCTGCATGTTGTGGCTGTCTTGCATGACTTGGACGAGGGCTGGGACGGAGGCGGTAGTCAGCGAGTTGTTACTCAGTTCCAGGCTCTTCAAAGTCTTACTGGCTCTTATAGCAGCACACAAGTGCTCCACGCAGGCGTCCGTCAAACCGGTCATCTCAACACTACGAAACAAGAGAGGCAGACCGATTTAAATGTAGTGCTCACTGCAATGTGATAAAAAAATAGTTTTAAAAAATAAATAAATTCTGTCAACTCACTCCAGTTCCTCCAACAGACAGATAGGATGTGCAACAGCATCCCAAAGATGTTTAACCCCTTGGTCTCCTACTGCATTTATACCTACAATCAGGGACTTCAGATAAGAAGTCCCACATGTAAGCACTGTGCTCAGCTCCTTGAAGACCGACTGGGTTAACTCGCATCTTTTCAAGCTGTAGGATGGAGCAGAATATACATTAAATAGTTGAGCAAGGTGGCACTGCACAGTCCCATTCTGAGCTTGTGTCAAGGATAGCAAGGAAAATAACAATGCTGCTGCAATTACCGGCCAAATGTACCGATACAATCATTTTCACCATCTCATTCTGAATCTGTCCAAGCATCTCTTGTAATTCGGCAAACACATAATCCACCAAAGAGCACATGTTAAAGTATTATTGTAATTCTGTCCAAGTATTGACCCCTCTTCTCACCGTACACCATCGTGTTTCTCGTCAACGTGAAATGGACAGAAGGCAAAAGCTGTCCGGCGAGAGTGACTTTCTTTTGACACCGCTTTGACACTACACAGCGCTTTCTACAGTTACTGTGGCGTCTTTCCCCTCGTCAAGTTCTCACAGAACTTCATCTGAATTTATTATCGTTTTGATTTGAAAGGTGCTGCAGTACCACTCTCTGCCTGAGTGGTTACTTATGTGCTGGCGGGGGCGCACATTTACCGAAACACAAATATCACTATGTGATACTGACAGAATTGTTATTCACAAAATGTGGCTGTTTCTTGGCTTAATCCGAGAGGTTATTTGGTGTAAAAATGCAGGACTTCATAGAGGCCATACAATTTACAATTGCAGCTTTTGCATTCATGGTGCGTAGACTGTAACGTTGCTACTGTAAACGCGTGCATAAACTCACTTTGAAACCCAAAAAGCAGCGACACGTGCACATCCCTTGGTACTGCACTAGTCACTGAAAAGTCTAATATTAAACAGAGTTAATACATGTGACTCTACCTGAGCTTTTCTATTGGACATCCAGGTCGACGGAGGGCTTGGCAGAGCAGCAGCGCCCCCTCCTGGCCCAAATCATTCACTGACAGGTCCAGCTCTGACAGAGAGCAGTGCTCCAACATCAAGGCCTCCATGAAATGAGGACAGCACGCACCTGTCAACTCACTATCAAAGAAACTAAAATAAAAAAGGTAAACAAATGGTCACCAATAGCAGAACAACATGTATGTAAAAGTAGTGGAAGTAGTATTTGATTTAGGTGTTAAGGAACACATTCACGTGAGGTATTTTGAACTTCACAGACTCACTTGAGGCTCTGCAGTTTGCAAAGTGGGTTTTGCAGGGACTTGCACAAAGCCTCCACTCCTCTATCACCAATCGCGTTTTGCGTCAGGTTCACTTTTCTCAACTCCGATTGGCCAGAACACAACGCTGCTGATAAAGCCTCCATGGATGCAGCAGTCAACTTGCAGCTTTGTACCCTTTAAATGAACCAAATAAGGTCATTTTTCAAAAATAAATAGCCAGGTCTGACAAAAAACAAAACAAAAACAAGACTCGTAAGTACGTACTGGAGGTCCTGTAGTTTGCACAGAGGACTCTGCACTGCTTTGCACAGTGTGGTAAAGCCCTGGTCCCCGATCTCATTAAACCTCATGTCTAACACACACAGCTGAGAGGTGCCTGAGGTCAGGACAGACACCAGATCTTCACAGATTGCCTCCGTCAGTCTGCATGCTAGTAGTCTAGGTAAATCATAAGCAAAATATCTGTTAGAAATGTCTATTAACATAAATCACATTTAAAAGAATGCCTTCAGCTTTAATCGTACTTTAATGTGTGCAGCTTGCAGTCTCTGAGTCCAGCGCATAGAATTTTGAACTTTTCATCTCCGAGGTTGGTATGAGTAAGATTCAGCTCCTTGGTGAGTCCTCTGCTGAGAGCTGAAGCTAGATGAGGGACAGCCCCAGTACTCAAGGAGCTGTCTTGCAAGCTGGGGGAGACAACAGAGTAATCGTAATCAGATATGCTGACGTACTGAACACGTGAAATTAATGATGTCTGGACAAATTTTCACCATGACTTACTTTATCTTATGTGACAAGCTCATAGTTGGAGCCAGAATCTCTGCTTGTCCCTCCGTCAGATTTCTCGTACGGTACAGATTCAACTCCTCCATCTCACCGAGGCATGTGACAACATAATTCAGAGCGGCACAGTCCTGGAGGCTCAGGTCTCCATAGCTGATGCCTATTCGTGCCGAGGGGGTGATGATCTCTTTCACCAAACTCTCATTTTGAGCTTGATGAAGCAGATGGAAACAGCGGTGGTGCTTGTCTTTGTAGCATCCCTTCAGTGTCGCCTCTGAGCTGCTTTTAAACCAGCGATTGAAATCCATGATCCTATCAGAGTTCAGCTCCCCCAGCAGGGTCTCCAGCGGTTTGTGCTGATGTGGCTCCGAGAGCCCTGACAAGAAGAGATCTAGAAACTTTGCACGGCTGTTGTGCTTTACCAACATCTTCTCCACACCCTCAGACGTCGACTTGTCCAAAAAGAAAGACACAGCCAAGAGGAACTCCTGCATCAGATTGGAGTGAAAGGAGAAGACACGTCCATCTGGTTGGTCAACATCTACTTGCAAGAAAACGCCAACTGAGGTAAGAAACTGTTGAAAACCAAAGGAATTCATTTCCTCTCTGGTGCAACTCGAATGCTGATCAAGGACGCAATGAGACGCCATCTTGCCGAGGGCCAACACTAGTTCTCTGTTGCAGGCCTCGTTCAGCGAGAGCGTCTGAACCAGGTGGACCAGAATGTCTACATACAGCTGAGATAACGTTTCAGGAAGTTTAGCTCCAGCATCCATCAGAGACTTATAAACAGAACAAACTGTCCAACAAAATCTTGGGGAGGTGCAGATATCATAAAAGCCTAAAGTCCTTTCCATGTGCAATCGTGCTTTGTCGGCAGCAGCCGGGTCAGTGAAGAACCCGTTGAAGTAGGCCTCTCTTTGTGGCTTTAGAAACCCCAACACCTCCACCTTGGTGCCACTCAGACACGTCAGATATCCTGTCGGCCTGGCTGCCACCACAAAGGCAGCTCCTTTCAGCAGCGATCCATGAAGCAAGCTGGCCACTAAACAGGACACCGAAGTTGCCTGGCTGGGGTCAGAGCAGAGGGTGTGGACGGAGGGGTCCAGGCTTTGTTTGGACTGATCCAGATCATCAAACACAAACAACACATCTGCAGGCTTCTGCAGAAGTAGAGGCACAGACTCAGGAGGGATATGACCGTGATGGTGTAGCAGTAATGTTTCCAAGGAGAGCGTTCCTGTAAGACAATTTAATGCCCTGTACTGGAAATGGAAAACATAAGAAAAGTTTTGAAGGTGCTCTCCTTTCGCCCAGCCCACAACTAGTTTCTCCAGAGCAGTGGTTTTGCCGGATCCTTCTGGACCGGTCAGTATCACAGTTCTGGTTTCATCAGACAGAGCGGTGCGGATGGCACGATCAAGGGAGGGCAAGTTGTCTTCTACATTTGTGTCTGTCTCCTGAGCTTCAGAAGTCAGCAGGGATATGTACTTATTGTTGTTTATCACATTGACAGGCAGCTCTCCACCAAGAAGTGTCGACGTGACATTTGACTTCAGGATGCGAGTCAGCACAGTGTCTTTATCCATAGTGTAAATCACTGTTGTGAGAATACATCAAATATAATACAGTTAAAGGAATTGACATTCAACATGACAGTATGCATGAAACATTTCTGCAAATACATTACAGTGTAATCAACTTTAAGTAACTTCCTGACTTTAAAAGCTGTCTACCAAAATGTCCTACAAAGTACAGTGACAAAGCACGTTTGTTATTTTTCACAACACGGAAGGAGAAGTACAGTTACCTTGTACGAAGTGCTGCTGCAAAACAAAGTAAAAGAGACAAAGAATCGTAAAGATAAGAAATCTTTAAAGAATGCACACAGGTTTTTATGTTATTGTTGGGGTTACGCCTATGATGGGAATGCAACAGCAGTTGCAGACGAGCTACCAACCAATTACACAACCAGTATGACAAAACCGGAAATACAACGAAATGTCAAGCCCTGCACGCTGCCTTACAGGCGTCAGGAAGTGCCGCGAGAGAACGGTAACATAAGAGAATAATGTCCTAGTAATAACATTTTGAAGCTGTTTTAAAATGATCCTAAATTCAGTTTAGTGGTGGAAAGTGACTAGTAGGCTAATATACTTTTATAGTTATTGACCTACTCTAAAGAGATACATATTCTAGTTCTAATAGGCTACATTTCAGAGGGAAGTATTGAAGTCTACTTCTGTCTCCACTGCATTTAGACAGCTTTAGTTACTCTGCAGATCCAGATTATTAATACAAAATATAATCAACAAATAAATGATGTATTTTTATAGATTAAGCTACCCAGCAGTAAATAAAGTCATACAATGAATCCCACCTTTACCAGCTGCAATACAAAATGCATCAACAATCATAATCCAATGTCTAAAATAATCCATTTTCCATAATGAATACTTTTACTTAGTATATTTTGATGCTAATATAAGCCATTTTTCAAGTAAATTTGGCTAATAACACTGTTATTTTACTTAAGTTTGTACTGTATGGTATTGCTACTTCTACTTAAGTAAAGTATGTAAACACTTCTTCTACCACTGGAAAAAAATATCACACATCTGAATTATAAACTTGTCTTTCAAAAGGTAAATCCGAGCGTCTGCCGGTAACACCTCTGATCAAAAATAATATCCCAAAACACAAAAGGAACTTCTACTTCTTACAACATTGTGGTTGTTTATTTATTCACTAAAATAAACTCCCTTACTTTCCATGTAATAGTGTATATAAATCTTATAAAAACAGTTTTTTCTGGTCACAGGTCAGTCTGATATCATCTGCTCCAGGTTGGAGTGAGCTGTAGTTTCTCTCAATGAGCACTGGATAGCAGAAATTCACTCCTTTTTGGTCTGGTCAGCTGATGCCTACATGGTGATCTGCATGGAATTACCATTATATAAAGTTACATTTATGTAAAAACAAAGAATGGCATCATTTCAAAACACAAAATTATATTTTCTGTTAGATTTTTAAGATGCATATTTTTTTTGTTCAGACCGAGTATAAACACTGTAAAGCAAATTGTGTTGAAATGACAAAAGACACACACAAAAAAAGAGTAAAGTTAGCAAATATATTTTGAGGTACATGCATTGCCTTTGTCCATTGCTACAATACAAGTATATGCAAGTATTTTGTATTTCATAAGTTTAAGTCCATTCTCAGTGTTTGCGACCTGGAGGTTTCAAGTTTCCACATCACACTTGCGTAAGTGGCATATTGAACCACGATTGGCGTCAAAAGGTCTCAAAATCATGCTCACAACCTTTTAAGCATAGTCTTTTTCGATGCGTCTTCAGCAGCTGCTGCTGAAATGTGCAGCATGTTTTAATTAGGATTGGAAGAGGAGAATAACCAATCTACTATATGTGATGTCTACATAATTACAACCCAAGAAAAAGGAACACACATGATCATACAGCTGAGTACATCTTTATTGTAAACACAGGAAGTGGTAATTAATGTGACATCCAACAGGGAAGTAAAAAAAATGGCTCATTGGTGCAATTGACTTATTGTAGGTTACAAGAGATTAATTCAAAGGTCAGAGTTAAATGATCACAGTGATCCAGCACGCTAATATGCTGCAGTGCCGTTCCATGTGTCACGGGTCTCCAATGTCTTGATGAAAATTGCACTTTGCTTTTGCGGCATGGGGCTGTCAACTTGGACGGCTGTTGTGGAGAGGACAGTATAAATATCACATACAAACACACACTGCAAATTGTCATAACAATCCTAATGCAAGTGCTAAAAAATGGTGTTATCTTCAGTTTAAAAAGTACTTACTTTTGTTAGGCACTCTTTGGATGTTGACAATAGAGTCGTGTCCAAGTCTGTGAGTGAGAAAGCAGGAAATGCATATAAAATACATAATACTGTAAGCCTTGATGTACTGAAAGTAAAAGGTTATTTAAGAGGAACTCCCCCGATTTTACACATAAAAGTCTGTTTGCAGCTCTTGTGTAAGTTTGTTTTTGAGTGTTGAATGGGCTCATTGTTGCCTCTTGTTAGGGGGGAAATCACCTACTACGAATGCGGTTTTCACCAACCATCAAATACCAGAGACTTCAAGGATGAAACAAACTGGTTTGTTTGGCAAACGTTCTTCGGATTAACCGCCCCAACTCCATTAAGGAGCTGACCAAACTGTTGACGGTCGAGTTGCATTTTAACTAATGTAGGTGCCAGGTTTTGACAAGGGAAAAAAAAGTGAAATGGTTCTGCTGCATTTATTTAAAAAATGTTGTTGCGTAGGACTGCGATCCTAATTTGGTAAAAAAAAATATGTCTTTGAAGCTGTGACCTCAAAATGAGGATTATCACAAGGCAAAATCAATTTAATTTCCAGAAATGCCCCCATTAAGAGCCTGAACTGCCCTTCAGACAGTGAGTTATTAAGTTATGAGAACTTGACACTGCTGAGATCTACCAATACGACTCACCTTTCCTCCTCTCCCTCCAGCAGTTTCCTGTAGGTGGAGATCTCTATGTCCAGGGCCAGCTTGACATTCATGAGCTCCTGGTACTCTCTGAGCTGCAGAGCCATGTCATGCTTTGCCCTCTGCAGAGCCAGCTCCAGGTCCCTGATGCGAGCGGTAGCATCCTGCAAGGCCCCCTCCCCACGCTGCTCCACTTCGGCTGTCTGGCCCTCGAGGTTGGAACGCTAAAAATAGTGCAGGAATAGATGGTGTAAGCATTCAATAGGATCTGAGCATGTTAATCACCCCTTTCAAGTAGAGTATTAGATATTAGACATAAAGCTGTCAACTCTGTTTTTAATGTGTTTAATTCTGCCTGAGGAGGAGTATTTAGCTTGAAAAGTGTTGTGTCTGCTCTATGATATATATTTGATATTTGCTTTTTTTTTTGTCACCTGATTTACTGATTCATAACAACTATCAGCAAATAAAACCTAAGGCTTAAAGCAAGCATTATCTGGCATATTGTAAGACCAAACGACAAATCCCATTGCCTTTGGCTTTCAACATACCAGGCACTCTTAAAAACCTTTCACTCACCTGTGCCTTTACAGCCTGGATCTCATTCTGCAGGCGGCTGATCATACGATTGAGCTCAGATATTTCCCCCTTGGCGCTACGCAGATCACTGTCGTACTGGTCGGCCGTAGCAGTTATCTGGTCAAACTGATGCCGGCAGGAATCAAACAGAGGAGCAAAGATGTGAGATCAGCAATTATCTGGTTTGACAAGGGTGGTTTCAGTCAAAATCCTTGAAGATAGTAGATTCACGAGCTTTGGTTAACTGCTGACCCTTTTCAAGTTTCTAGTTTTAAAGAGAAACTTGTTTTACTGCAAATTTCATTACATAAACAGCGACATGTAATTATTTGTATTTTAGTTCTTTACCTTGGTCTTGTGCCAGCTTTCAGCTTCTTCACGGCTGCGAGCAGCAATGTCCTCGTACTGAGCCTTAACCTCTGACACGATCTGATCCATGTTCAGGGCACGGGAGTTGTCCATCTGCACCACCACAGAGGTCTCCTTCAGACTCTCCTGCAGCTCACGCAACTCCTTTCATAAACAATAAATACAGCAACAGTAAGAAGAGGAACTCCAGAACACAAAACAAGCTCACATACTGTATATTTGTTCTTATATTATACACATTTTCAGTGAATGGTTGTGTACCTCGTCATACAGAGTCTTGAGGAAGTTTAATTCATCAGTGGTAATAGACACCATGTCCTCGAGATCCACCTTGGACATATAGCCTGCGTCCACATCCTGCAGGCAGCCAGAAAACAAACAAACAACCTTTTTCTCAATTTTCAACCTTTTGTATTTGACAGACACCATTACATTTCATGTTAATGTGTGGCCAAGATTATTTCATTACAACCGTAGCAACATATAATACAGATTTGTAAAAAATATTAGCAGAGAAAATGCTTATAAAACTGAATGTAATGAGTTTATACAAAAGAGCCTGATAATAAAAATTCATCAGTGTTGTACACACTCAGAAAACATGACTGCATACTGTACCTTTTTGAGGAAGACAAAGTCATTCTCTGCTTCATTCCTCTTGTTGATCTCTTTCTCATACCTGAAACAGCCCACAAATATCTGATTACTCATGCTGATCTTATCAGTTTGCACTTCATTACTACATGTCTTAACCGCCTCTCAACTTCACACTTTAATAGAAGTTCAGTTTCTTTCCAACACTTTCTTACTTTGTCTTGTAGTCCTCCACATCTTTGTGCATGACACTGTTCTCCATGTCAAGTCTGCTTTTGCCATTGTTGAGCAACTCCAGCTGCTTTTGCAGGTTGCTGATGTACGACTTCAGCATGGGTTCAATGTTAGAGGAGGGGGCCTTCTGTCCCTGCATCACTTTCCACTTGGTTTCCATCATTTTGTTCTGCTGCTCCAGGTATCTCACCTGTGACACAACGAGCAAATACAAACCAAATAAAACAGATTCTAACGTCTTTTGTTGAGATGACATAAGTCGTTGGCCTTTAAATATCACTTCAAATGCCAATAAGGTATTTAAATGCATTATCAGGGTGAAATTTCCTCTTACCTTATCAATGAATGAGACAAAACGGTTGTTGAGACTCTTGATCTGCTCTTTCTCCTGGTTGCGAATGACTTGGACGTTGGGGTCGATGTCTATATTTAATGGGCTGAGCAGGCTCTTGTTGACGGTCACGGCTGTAATCGAGGCCGCCTGGTTACCCCCACTGCTGATCCTGGGGATGGAGTAGGATCTCATGGACTTGCTCCCGAAGCCCCCTGAAGACATGTGTAGTCCTGGGCGGCTGCTGCGCTGGCTCCTCATACTCATGGTAGTGTCGTGTGGAGATTTGACTGCTGGAGAAGATGGAGAGGGTCTGGCGGTGAGTGAGCTCAGTCTGTGCGTCTCTTTATCTTTTGGGTTCTACTTTATAGGCAGGTCTGGGTGTGGCGCGATAGTGAAGTTATGTGGCTCCCAAATGTTGGTAAACCAGCCTGTCTCATGCCGCCTGCTCTCCCACCTGCCCCTTCTGTCGAGGGTGCATTGTTCCTGTTGTTACGTTGGAATTCAGGCCTGCTCTTCAGGTTTCAGGTGTGAAGTCAGAAATGTGACCCAAGATGTCATCAAGAGCCTACATCTTTAGTGGCAGTAAATTAAAACATGTGTGGAATCAGAATAAATATTTGTCTTGGCTTTATGCCAAAATGAGATTTCACTGTAGTGTACAGTAGGGCTGTAGGAGCCGTGAAGGGAACAGATTTTTGGCCTTTGTCTCGCCTCGTGCTGTCTAGTGTTTGTCATTTTGTGTGTTTTTAAAGTGTGTCTGTTTTATTGTTGTTATCTTAAAGAATATCTATTATTTGGAGCACTTTGTGACCTGTTCTGTAAAAGGTGCTATACTTTTTTGAATATTTTTTCCTTTTCCCAACAGCTCATAATAACTGGTAAAAGGCAAATATTAAGTGATTTAACCTGCAGTAGTGTAAGTTATTCATGAAGGCAACAAATGATGAGAATAATAAGCTGTAGACAATGTGGAGACTGCCAAGATAATGTGCCCAAATATTATAAAACCATGTAAGATATCGTAGTTTTGGAAGGGTCTTATCATAAATCTATTAGTGAACATCTTGAGATTATAAACATATTGTAACACTTGTGAAATATATTTGAGTTTTCAACCTTTTCCCTCCAGATAACAGTTTAAAGTAGTCTAAGTCAACTTGTTGGAATTGTTACAGACATACAGACATTGTGCCGGTTGTGAACAAAAGACCGGTCTGTCCTCTTTGTGCCAAACAGTGTTTAATCCCTTTGAGACTCACAGTATTACCCAGTTGTTGATGTAATTTGTCCTACAGAGAAAATAAGTCTCTCATACAAGGTGTATCTTTATTCTGCAGGTGTGTCCAGACTGTGCCACTGAAGCATCTAGGTGAGTAATACTGTGAGAAAACGAGCTGTGAGAGACTGTGTGAGTGTCTGTGTTGTGTGTGTATATAAAGCAAAACGGAGTAATTTTTATAAATATATTTTACACACATTGAAATATCTCTATTAGCTCTGCTCAGATATGAAGATTGCCTCTTTCAACGTTCAGAAGTTTGGTCTGGCCAAAGTCTCCGATCCAGACGTCCTGTCAACTCTTGTTAAGGTAAGAAACGCCTCATTGGCAAAGACATTACACCGTAAAAGATCTGTAACGATAAGGGAATAGTTTTAGAAATGCATAGTTCGGTGATCTTAGGGAGGCTGCCAAGAACGAACAAGAAATAATTGCCGGTGTAGTATATAAAGTGTGAAAAGGATTCTTTGATCATACCTTGGTAATTATAGCTGTCTCTGATGAAGCTGTCATGAATTCAGAGGATATACAAAATGTATTAAAGGTTATAATGCATCCTCTTTTGTCTTTTTGCTGCTTTTGTCTTTTGTAGATTGTGTCTCGATACGACATCATAGTGATACTGGAGGTGGTGGATGTGAGCGGAGCTTCTGTTAAACTGTTTTTGAAAGAACTGAACAAGTGAGTTCACTTTTTTTTTCTGAATGAAGCAAAGATTGTTGTTGTTGGTTTTTACTACACGTATGCTTACCTTTACTGTCCTGTCAGAGTCAACACAACCCATCACTACACTCTGCAGCTCAGTATCCGCCTGGGGAGGAACAGATACAAGGAACAGTTTTTGTTTCTGTACAGGCAAGATAAAATCACATCACCAGACTTTAATAATGTTGTACTGCAACCTTAAAACAGCCGCACTGAAAGCCGTTTTTGTCCCACTGAAAGGGATGATGTTGTGGATTTGATCGACCGTTATCAATATGAAGACAACCAGGTGAACAACGAGGATGTTTTCGCAAGAGAGCCATATATTCTTCACTTCAAACCACACAACACAGGTCAGTCTTTACTGGAGTTTTGGGAATAACAGGGCTGTACAGTTTGGAAATCAGAGTATTTCAGAGACATTGTCGCCATAATGCCTGTGTTGTGTCTGAGTTAGGTCTGTATAGGAACTTTGTTTTTTGAAGATGAATGAAACGGATTTAGTTTGACATGTTATTCATTGGAGCAGAGGGCCGGTTTGTCAAGTTATGTGAGTCAGTGTCTTCTGTGTCCATTTACATGTGTAAGATACAGTATGTCATGATGGGGAAAGTTTTCGCAAAGATGATCATTTGTGTCTGTTTTTGGCTGCAGTGCTGAAGGATATAGTGCTCATCCCGGTCCACACCAAACCGTTGGACTCTGAGAAAGAGCTGGATGAGCTGTATGAGGTCTTCCTGGTTGTCAAAGACAAATGGAAAACTAATGTGAGTTGGATCATCCTGTTTAGTATTTAAGCATTAGGGTGTAACATGAAAGTAATACTTTAATGAGCTCAAAGTACACCAGATTTGTAACGGTGGAAAAAAGTGAATTAACAAGATGTATTTATGTGATAAAATCTTCCAAGGCACACCCACACAACAAATAATAATTGTGTGTGTGAATTGCAATGCTCTATGGCTCAACTGTTAATGGCTTAACACTGGCTTAACTGGCTTAACTGATAATTAACTAAACAAATTAATTACTTGCCAAAACTTGGCGTCTCATTACCTTTTTTAACAAGAAATCATTGGACCACTGAATAAGTCAAATATTTAGCGGTAATGGTACCAAATTAAAAACTTTTAAAGATCTTTATAGAGTCTGGAAATGTAATCAATTATCCAATCCACTGTGTGGGGTTTGAATGTTCTTCTCAAGTAACTATACTTTCATAGATATGCCTTAAAATCATTGCAAAATACTAGTCTTGCTTAATCTACATCAAAAAAATGAAGGTGACTTTACTTGCACATTTATTTTTTATGTACAAAAAAATAAGTATACAAAGACTAGTCTTGCTTGACCTACATATCAACCTGATGCAAATATTTTCCTTTTTTTTTTAAAGTAGATCAAGCAGGATCATTTTTATCAGAGCAAATATTTTCAATTTATACTCTCATACCAGAAGAATTACACCAATTATATGGCCTAGAAATGATTTTTGAGTAATTTGAATAACATGGCACTTCTGATGAAGATTCTCTGTATCCCAACTAAGGGATACAATAACTTTTATTAGCACTAAATTGAACATTTCTGATTTCCTCTAGAACATAATGATCCTGGGGGATTTCAATGCAGATGGTGTGTATGTCACCCATAAGGAGATGAAGGAGATTCGCATTCGCAAAGACAAGAATTTCCACTGGCTGATTGGTGATGACGTGGACACGACAGCAAACACATCAAACGAACACACCTACGACCGGCACGTGTGCATTAATAGACTAGGATAGGATAGAATAGGATATGGCTTTAATTTGTGGCAGAATTATTTCTGTCAGGAGGAAACATATTGTATATACGTATTGTCATTATTTCTGAATGAATGGAATTCATTTATTTACAACAGGATCGTTGTGTATGGAGAAGATATGCTGGCAGCCTTTGTACCAAACTCAGCTAAGCCATTCAATTTCCACAAAGAGTTTGCTATGACAGAAGAAATGGTGAGTTGTCCCTCATACTGCATTTTGTTGTCTCAGTACCTGAGCTCTGACAATAAAGTGGAATCTAATCTAATCCAATAACCAACATGTTCTGCATAACTTCGTTTCACTTCCCTTTTTTGTGGCAACATTCCTCACTCAGTATGTGCATCCTCCCGCAGGCCCTGAGGGTGAGCGACCACTACCCTGTTGAGGTGGAGTTACGTAAAGCAAATAACAAAGATGTTGCAGGTAAAAAGCAAAAAAATTTTTACAAATTTCGAATTTGCGACAGGAGCTGTTAGTCATTTGTTTTGACAGTGCAGTGGGGCCTCTGTCAAAGACAGTGGTGCAACAAATGAAAGGGAATGTAGGAAATGTGTGTGTTTCTTGTAAAACTAATTTTACAGCTTAATTTAAAGGTTTTACTTATGAAAAACCCTTATTTTTAAATGCACATGCTTTAAAAAAATGTTTGGGTAGGGGTGCTTCCTGGACTAAAATAGAGTTTGTTTTAGGTGTTTTTTTGGATGAGGATACATGTACATGACTTTTTCCCCTTGAAGTTCATTAAAAAATATTGTCCAGCAACAGTTTTTACACCCTATGCCTGTTACAAATTAAATGTCTTTTTGTGTGTGTTTTTCTACTCACAGAGGGTCTGCAGGTTGATGTGTTGAAACTGCAGAAGGAAAACCTCCTGCTGGAGCGAGAAAAACTTCAACTTCAGATCTCCTTATTAAAACAGCGGCTGGTCCCACTCAAGCTGAGGGAGCGACTAGAGGACCTCAAACATGACTGATTTTGCTAAGCTGTTTTAATTGTTCAATAATAGAGCTCTACGCATGCCCTATTTCAAAGTGATGTTGTCTATATTCTATATGTCGGCATTTTGCACTCGGTTTGTAGATTATATATATTGGAAGGTCTGTATGCTTCCTAATAAATACCTAATCATGAATAAAGTAGGAGGTGTCATAAATTCATAAATATTACCCTGTCAATCACTATGCAGGAATTAAAAAAAGACATTAACACAAACTGCTCTTTCTGTGATAAATATTCAGAAACAGCTTTACACCTATTTTGGCATTTTTCTCACACCAAGAAATTCTTGCAAGACCTTCGACAATTTGATGATTTTAAAGACTTTACAATATTGTGAGAAAATGTGGTGTTTCTTCACAAACCCAAGAAAGAAATATTTATAATATTTTAATTAATGTATTTTGTTTTCCTGAAGGATACTACTTTCTGAATTGACTAACAAAAAGGCTATCAAGGCACTTACTATCTGTATGTTGTATAAACTTTAAAAAGAAAATAGCCTCAAAGAGCAACAGTAGATATTTTAGTTTCAGTGTTTATCGGTTGTGTTTAACAGCTGTTTTGTTTCAAGACGTAGAAGGAAAAAACGGTTAATGAAAGTGTGCTGCATTCAAGTGACCCGCGTAAACCCCGATATTCAGCGATCTATAGCCGTTAACACAAGCTGACACTTAAGTTACATGCCTGTGGTTATAAATGACAAACCAGTTGACATGTTGTAAGATTGGATTCAGACGTTTGACTTGATTCATGGTGGTGTCAACAAAAAAAAAAGAACACAGCGTTACATAACCTTTGCAGGAGAATAATTACCTTGCGAAGCATCAGTTTACCGTAATTTTCTACACCAATGGAAGTTGACACTTTAGTCACGTGACTACCGGACCAGTTCCACCAAAACACGGAGGAGGAACCGAGCAGTTTGTAAACAACTGCAAGAAAGGTGCGACAGTCAGACAACTTTCAAAGCGTCGAGCAAATTCTGAAGCTACAACAAATCATCGCTCACCTGTCCGACAGACAGGCCGTCTCAATGCATTACAGAGGACCGAAAACACCGCGGGGATCATGGATGTGTCCGATTTGTTTAGTAGTTGCAAAAAGGGCGACATTTGTAGAGTCAGGTAAACAACGGCTCAGCTGACGTATTGGCTTAGATGTCGTTGCCTGTGTGTTACGAATGCAGTTATTTTCTGTTTTCCTCAGTGCTGTCTTAAAAAAATAATAGCCTTCACGTATTTGGCCTGCTCTGGATTGCCGTCTTGCAGCTAAATTCAAAGCTAACTGCATTGTTTTTGCAAAGAAATAGAGGTAAACATTGAGGTAAACACGGAAGCAAGGGTTGCTAACATTAGCTCTTGTTGACCCAGCTGGTAACCTTAGCTGCCGTTCAAGTTTGTATATCAGCAGCTTAGTTTCCAGATGCAACGTAGGTAAGACACTATCTGTCAGTGTTGGGTGGCCTATTTACCTGGACGATAAGTGATGTGTGACATTCTCTGCTTCCAGGTAGCAAAAAATATCTAAAGGTGACCAACTTATCTATGCTGATGTGTAAAGTTGAATCGCTACAGGGCTTCCCATTAGAACTGGCACATTTAGTCATTTCCACTTGAACTGTTTGTTTATTGTTGCCATACATTAAAGTTTTTCTAAGGATATTAGGATGTAGTTCTGAAACAAATATGAGGCAAACATACAGCATATAGAACAACAGCAAATAGGCTTTTACATGTTATGGAAGATATTATCATTATGTCCCTTTGTTACTAAATGTATTTAATAGCCAAAGTGATGACGATATATATATAAATAATAGTGTGACCACAACTACCAAAACTCAAGTTATATAAAAATGCAAATTATCTATCATGGTTTCTATGCATAGTAATAACACAATGACAAATAACACTTTTTTTTTTTTTAATGAAGGTATGATATTTAACTTCATATTAAGGTCACCTGCACAGCTCCTTGCCTCACCTTCCACAGTACATGACAGTAGTTTAGTGCAGTAATAGCAATTAACTGCATCCTTTCCCAGAAATTCCCTTATGCATTGTGTTAAATACTTCCAAAATTGTTATTATACGCAATTTATTTTACATACGTACTGGTATTTCCTGCTAATTATTAGTACAATATCCAGTTTAACTATCCAGCAGTCCCAAACGGCAAAAATACATTCCTGAAGCACTGCAGGATACTGGATCTGGTCATATCAATTTATAACACCAGTGTCTTAATGAATGTAGTCTACATCTAAAGATAAAAACATACTTAAAGAGATAATAGGATAATAAATCTAAAATTAGAGTGGTCATCAAAAAATTTGGCTTTTATACCAAATAATGCTTATGTTTGGATTATGTATGCAGCTGTGTGAACAATGCATTTCATCCATTTTTGCTCCAGTGTGATGCACCCATTAGATTTTATCTGAAAATGTTTGACGTTTTGTATACATTGTAGTCAGTGGCTCAGTTTATGGCAGGTTGTGACCCCAGTACACCACTCTAACCACTCATTTCTTTTCTCCCCAAGATACCTTGTTGAACAAAGAGACGTGGACCTTAATGTGAGGGATAAATGGGACAGCAGCCCTTTGTAAGTACAATTTAGGCGAGTAGTCTACTTCTCGGGCTAACACAGCATCATTATCCTAACAACTTAAAACGCTATTGTTCTTCAGGTATTATGCTTGTCTCTGTGGTCATGATGAGCTGGTCCAGTACCTGTTGGCTAGTGGTAAGGTTGTTTGTTAAGTAATGCAAATATAATAAAAGCACTATAATCACACTGAAATCAATGTTCTGCAGTATGATCATAGTTGTCTTATCTTTGCTTTGCTTTCAGGTGCCAAGTGTGAAGCCAACACGTTTGATGGCGAGAGGTGTATGTACTGCTGTCTGAATGATTCCGTTCGACGCCTGCTCAAAGAATATAAGTGCATCACTGTACGCGCCATGCAGCGGGATCATTTTAACTACTTCCTGCACATGTAAGTTGTCGATTAATTTGAAAGGAATTCCAAGTCATTCCCCTGAGCTGTTTTAGTAGTTTACAGTAAATAGGAAACATGAAAATGAGGAGAATGACCTGGAAAAGCGCAGTCTAGTACTTATACAGTTTGTGTACAATCTAAACATTTGTGTGTTTTTGCCTTTTGCCTTACAGGTTACTGGAGCAGGGTCAACACAGCGACGTCAAGTTCCTGGTCCATGGACATATATTTACAGCCCACCGATGTGTTCTCAGTGCACGCTCAGAGTACTTCACTGATATGTTTGAGACCAAATGGAAAGGGAAGAACTTGATCACCCTCAAACACCCTTTGGTAGATAAAAATATATATTCTGGTGGATTCATTCTGTGTTGCAGCATGTTGGTTTTGTTATTAGATGGCATATCATGTCTACCTACATCGGTATGGTTTTAATTTCAGATCAACCCTGCAGCCTTTGGAGCCATCCTGCAATATTCCTATACAGGTGACCTGCACATTTTCAGGCTTCTACATTGATCACAGTATTAAGAATTAGCAAGAAAATTCAGTCTGTACCTTTTTTGTGTGTCAGTTACAAATACTTATCATTCTGAAATAATTACAGACCCAGAAAGAATATTTTTTTCAAATATTTTTATTTTGTATCTGTAAATATAACCCTAACAAATTTACCCAAATTAATCAAATCAGAAAACTAGGAAATACATTTACAAGCTTATACTCTGGGCCTGTTATTATATTTGATGGTTTTCTGATTTGATTTTCCAAATGAATTATATTTGACAATATATTTAGCTTTTGATATGATGAAATAATATATATATATATATATAACTTGTTACAGGACGAATGGATATTGATATAAGCCTTGTGGAGGACTGCAGACGGCTTGCTAAACAGTGCAAAATGGAAGATCTAATAGAGGAGCTGGAGAATAAATGCAAACAGTTATATGAATTTGGTAAGACAGTACTCTTTGTTCAGGTTGCTGCTAATGGATTGACTTTTTTCCACTTAAGTAATGTTGTCTTGTCTCTTTTTTTCTTTCTTTTCTTATACTGAAGTGTCCAACAAGCCAGGAATCTGTGTGAAGGTTCTTAGCCTGGAACCTCACATCTGTCGACTTCAGGAGGAGATGGCTCAGTTAGCAGACTGTGCACTTCCCATTGAACTAAGAGTAAGGACATGGTGGCAAGAAAACACTACAGCTGCTATTATATCAGTTTACAGTTTAGGTATAATATGTAACTTTTCCACATTAAAATGTCTAAAAACAACTACACCTATGTTGTATATTTTGTCGAGTTGTGTACGTACTTGCATTATTCAAAATGTTTCCAACAATTTTCAAACCTAGAGGAATCCGTCATTTTTTAACAAAGTAATGGTCCATTTCATATCCCCTTTGCACATGCGTCAATGTTGTAGTTGTCTGCCAAAAGATGTTATAAATTGACTTTTTATGCAGCTTTAAGCCACATATTCATGATACACTTTTTAGATTTAGATATTAGTGTTTTTTTTTTTGCTATATATTTTAACCTGATGAAGAATATTAGTCATCGGACGTCTGGATCTTAAGTTATCAGAGAAACAAGCTGTGCAAAATATAGCGTCCTGTTGCAGCCAAACAGAGAATCACTCATTTTATACTACTTCATGTCACCACTAGTGACGGAAAATGACATACTGTACGTTTAATGAGCATATTTTTACTCTCTCTTTCCTGTTGATTTTCTCCAGGTTGGATTTGGTGAACTTCCCTTTAACAGAGTCGACCGCTTCCCTACTTATCCTGATATCTGCTTCAGAGTCGACGGTTTCAACTTCTTGTGTCATAAGGTACGAACCACAAAGCTCACACAACTCAGTCACATTACAGACCCTCGCACCCTGTGACTCAAATGATTATTAGAGTTTAATTGTGTGTGTGTCTCCAGGCGTTTTTCTGCGGACGTAGTGATTATTTTAAAGCCTTGCTGGAGGACCACTTCAGTGAGGGAGAGCAGCTGCAGTCCCAGCCCAGCACCCCAGTGATTACTTTACACAACATTTCCCATGAAATATTCATCCACGTCATGTATTTCATCTACACTGATGACACAGAGGTTAGTGCACAATTTATGTCTGATAATATTTTGTGGAATTGATTAGCAGGGATGCAAACGTGACATTTAGTGAGTAAAACAAAAAGATCTTGTCAGTACACCAGCCGAGGAGTCAGAAAAAAGACGAGGAAACAGAAGCATCACCTTTTAAGGACCAATTTATGGTTATCAAACTGGTGTCCTACTGTTAGGCATGAGCCTGTTAAGTGTGTGGCATAAATATGCAGTTTAACTGTTCAGTTTTTTTATTATCCTAAAATGATTTGATAATAATACTAACTTTCTTAAGCGCTCTTTCTGTTGTATTTCAAATTTAAACTGTTCTATATTTTTTCACACTTTTAAACTTAAAGCAGCTATAATCATTGTTTTTATATAAACAATGGATACAATGACTACTATAGTTCCCTTCAGCTCTTTGGATAAAGTTTGCAACGAGCTGGTCAACAAAGTGAAGCATTTAGCAGCTAAAGTGCCAAATATTTCCTTCAGGAGTCGGGAAAACCAAAGCAGAGCTAAAAGGAGAGTTTACATTGGACCTATATTCATCAGGTGATCCGAAGATGACTTCAAATGAATGCTAATGTGCTCTTTGTCTGCTGTATGTATAAGTAAGCAACTGATTGCTAACAGGTTGGCCATAACAACTTAAAAGGTGATAATATGTCCAGTTCGTGTTTACAGCTTGTTTCCTCAGTTATTGCTGGTTTAAAATTAAAACATTTGAGTGCATGCCCTCCAATAACCTTAGTTGGTTTGTTTTTGTCCCCTAATAACCAAGTTTTATTGTGTGTCTTTAAATGTTCACACCCTGACATGTTTGCATCCTTGAGCTGTGCAACATACTAAATATTTAAACTGGGTGGGAATATCCACCAAAAAGTAAAACATTTTTGTGATCTTTGAAAATGTAAACTGTGGTTGTGAGAAAAACAAACCACTTAAAGAGAAATGGTAATGTTATTTTTTGTGTCCAGTTAATAACAGAGATCGTTTTTGACGTGCTGTGCGTGGCCGACATGTATCTGCTGTCGGGGCTGAAGCGTCTTTGCGGGAAGACGCTCGCTAAGACTATATGTGAGGACAACGTTCTGTACATGTGGAAGGTGGCAAAGCTTTTCCGTCTCTCTCGGCTTGAGGATCAGTGCACTGAGTTCATGGCCAAGATCATTGAGCGGGTGGGTATCTGTTTCTCCCTGTGTTGAGACTGGAGGGGGCTTTATTTTGGCTGGATAACAAGAGTGTCTGGGATATCACAGCTGGCGGCTGAAGTAAAACAACACTTCATGTCTGTACGCTGAATATGAAGCTGGAGCCGGCAGTTACTGCTCCTGGCCAAGAATAGTTCAGCACGTAACTCCCTATAAAAATACCATTTTTCGGCTAACATTTCAGTTTTTCTATGGATAACGAACAAGATTTAACATGTAAATTAGTGAGCTGGTAAGGCAGATTTATTTTCTTTCAGAGCCAGGCTAATTGTTTCCAGTCTTCATGCTAACCAAGTCACAGGTCTTGCTTCATACTTAACAGACAGACATGAGTGTTATCAATCCAACTCTTGGCAAGAAAGTGAACAAGCGCATTTCCCAAAATGGCAAACTATTCCTTTAAAGAGCTCCCACAAAGGTAATTGGCATCTACAAAAATACAAAAAGAATACTGTCCCTTGTACATATATCTTTTCCATTATGCCAAAGGTCACAGTAAAGACAAACCTCTGAGGCCATATAATTATACTTTTTGTTGTGTCTGGGAGCTACATGAGCTAAATCCCAGTTTTAGCAATTTAACAGAAGTTTAAACCTGCAAGCTGAGGTTGATGTTCTGGATGTTCTGGTCAGCCAGGCTCAGTTCCCCCCTCATAATAAATTCACACCTGTGTCTGTCGTCGCAGCTGGTGGAGCAGGCTGAGTTTGCAGATATCATCAAAGAAGATGCTGCATCTTTGGAGGAGAGACAAGAAACAGACTCCATCCCCCTGGTGGACGAAATCCGTTACCACATCGCCAGCAATGTGCAGACTTATAGCGCGATCGAGGAGGCCAATCAGAAACTGGAGGCCTTGGAGGAGCTGCTTTCCAGCATCAATATTGACTGCTGAAGGGTTGACAGGTTGTGGTTTGTGGCTGCAGAGCTTGAATTTTTAAACTTTAGAGGTGGATGCTTTAGGAGGTGGCATATGGTTGTGCAAACATCTGTGGACAGAGAAAACGTGCGTCTTTATGTTTGTCAGTTTTATTTCATTTACAGTATATTGTACAGAATATATATTTTCAAAGGATGTTCTGATGGATATTCAGAAAAAGCTCAGATGATTCTTTGAGTGAGACATTTAAAAAGATACTTGGTGTAAAGAAGCAAGTTCTGCGAGATGGGTTTTTGAAGAAATAGTGTATGATATATTTACAGCAATATCTTTCAATTACAAATGCATGGATTTATTTTAGGCAGCTTCTAGAATTTAGACTAGCTGGTTATTCAGTTCTTTTAAAATGTACTTTGGCCCCAACAAAGTTTAGAATCAGCACTTGATAACAATGGGTTAAAAAGATGAATTGTAAAATATGTTCACTTTAGTCATCCAGATAATATTTTTAACATTTAAATCCTCATTTTAAGTTGAAAATAATAGTTTTATGATGTATTTCATGTGAAGAAGCGTGCAACATTTATTTTGGATTTGGCAGATGAACCATGCTATTTATCCTGTAACATTGCTTCAGTGTGACACTTATTATTCCTACATTTATTGCCCTCTAAAATATTTCCAGTTTTTTTGAGCCTGAAATGAAAAAATATATTTTCTGCTGCCTTGTATGACAGCAAACCTCTCTTGCCCAGTGTGTGCACAATAAAATTAAGCTGTTACGAAGCTGTTTGCATGTAAAATCCACCATCAACACAGAGTGTTTACAGATTTGTTTTCAAAATGGTCATAGCAATTTCTCAGTCTCACCCTACTCTTGGTTTTGGCAATTAAACGTGGTATTGCAAGAACCAGTGGTGTTTTATTCTCTCATGAATTTTGAAGTGTGGCAACTGGTCCTTATGAAATTGAATTGATTTTACTAATATAATTCATAATTTTTGTTATCTTCAGTCTGTAGGTTGGTCCACCACTCTGGACCAGACTGAAATCAGACATTCATGCTGCTCACAGGATGATCTGTAATCACTTTGATGATCGTGTGACTTTTCATCTAGCACCATCATCTGCTCAATTCATTTGTCAGACCCTTTGGTTTATGACCAAGTATCTGCAAAACTAATGACTCAAACTGACATTAGTTTCCACTTCAGCGGCACTGGAACCACTTTAATGCCCTCTATTTAGGATTTGTGCTGTATAAACATTTAATACATTATTTTAAACACACTAAAATGTAGTTAAGCAGATAGGACGTTTTAAAATGTTTATTAATGTACAATATTTGTCAACAATTTCTCCTGTGAAGGTATATTTTGTATTATAATTACAAATTTGACTATATTGCCATTCATTGCTCATAGTTATTTATATACTAACCTCTGCTTTCGGTTGTCCTCTGAAGGAGGTACATTACATTACAACCACATTGTAGTGTGTAGCAAATGTTGAAGTGTATCAGCAATGCTAACAATCTAAACTAAGAGAACATGGGAAACAATACACCTGCTTACTATCAGCATGTTAGCATATAGCTCAAAGTTCACAGATCTGCTAGCAAGACTGTATATTCTTGTTATTTTTCTTTTAAGGTTCTCAATTCGATATTCAGAGCATTAATATAGCAGCAAACACCTATTTGCTATGTAACGATATAACGTTAGTGGAGTAATGTTTACCTGAGCAGAATGATAAAGTCCCTCTGTGTTTGTTGTAATTCCAGTTTCTCTGTGCTTTGTTTATGTAGTGGTCGGACCGGCCGCGCGTGCATGTCGGTGCATGCGAGTCCTGTGTGTGGCTAGCTAATGGCCGCCGCTCTACGCCGGGGGACCGCTGATAACGTAGTCCCGTACTGACCCACAAACTTGTCACATAAGTTTGCGCCCAGCCTCCGGTTCCCCCTAAGGTTAACACTGTTAGCTCTGTCAACACTGTTGCCGTTGTTTGCACTATTTTCGCTTTTAGCACCGTTAGCTGGTAGCCGCCGGCTCAGAGCTCTCGATAGTGAGAACCGTTAGGAGACGATCCCTCCGCGCCGCGGGATTATGACGTCATCGACAGCAAATCGGCCATTTTCGGAAGATAAGGGCAAGAGAGCCATCTGCTGGCTGTTTACTGTAGGTGTCAAAAAGAACGGCTAAACTAATATGCAAATACTGTTATAATAATAATAATAATAATCATAATACACTTTATTTCTATATTACTTTTCTTAACAAGGTTGCAAAGTGCTTTTCCAGGAGAAAAAAAACGGCAGGTAAAAAAACAGAGAAAAATAGAATATAATACAATAATTATAATAAGAATAATTATAATAATAAAAAACAGAGGGATCATAAAAACATAAAAGTGCCGGAGGATAAAATAGAGTTTTAAAAAATATATAAAATGGCCAAGGAAGGATGATTAATCCCATTAACATATTAAATACTCATACATTCCTGTAAAATAAAGTTTTAACAAGCGATTCAAAAGATGCTAATGATGTGGCATGTTTGATTTCAATAAGCAGAATGTTCTACTGTCCGTTGTGTTAATCAGAGGAACTCTTTCCATTAATGTACATTTTAAGATCAAATTTAGGAAGGCACCTAAAGATGGCGCCATTTCTCATGTTATCATCCCTGAGGTTGTGGTGAGTTGCCTCAGAAACACACTTCTTCATGCATTGTGAGAAACAAATGAATCCATCACCCAGGTCTCTCAATCCATGCTAACATGTTCTGAAAGTTTGACAGTTGTCCTTTTTTTCAAATCACTCATTGATCACAAATTACAAAGGTATGAATAATGGCACTACATAGTGAGGCACTTTTCCATGTTAGCAGTGATTTAAATGTTTGTGCCAGGGTACATGCCCTATAGTTTATAATGTGCGTCCCAGTGGCCTCCATCACTCTCGTTTTCAACAAAGCTGTATGTCACCTTAGTGGAGCCCTGAGTTTCAAATCAGTGGGTGATATCAAACCCCAACAGGGAGTACACTGTGGAACAGAGCTCCTGTGAAAACACATTAAAGTGCAGTTCAACTGAAACACTAAAGCCATCCTTTAGACAACAAAACCTTTGGCATCCAGCCCAGCATCTTAAAGGCTTACATGTTTAATAAGACAAGGAAAAACAACACAAATAGTTATTACCACAGCAAGCTTCCTTTGCAAATGTTTGAAGGTTGCTGCTTAGCAACTTGGGGGTGGTTTTAGTCTTGGGTGGGAAAATCCAGTTTATTGGGTTTCAGATTGACATCACACTGCTGATGGGGCAAATGGACATGTATGCAGAGTACAAGATGTACTTATATTTCTCTTGGCTTTATTTCATTTCCATGGAGACTGTGTTTACAAGTCGATCCAGTGTCTCTATGATAACAGCTTGGTGCCTCAGTTTGTTCCCATTCAATGTCCCCACACCTCTAAAATGGCCCCAAGTCAAAGCGGGGCACAGTGTGAAGCCTTAAAACTGTGAGCTTGGGTTTAGTAGCAAGACTTTGACTTTAAAATGTCAGTTTATATATATATTTTTTTTTTTCAGCCATGTTAGTGGCATGGAGAGACAACTACTCGACAGATTGCTTTAAGTTTCATGGTCCCCAGAGGATGAAGTGTGATTACTTTGGTGATCCCCTACCACTATTGAATGTATTGCCAGGAAATTAGGTACACACAATCATGTTCCCCGCATGATGTGTAATAACTTTGATGATCCTCTGACATTTCATCCAACTAAACTCTTGGTCTTGTTTTCCCCACCTTGATGAAACAACTCTTTTGTTGTCAGCTAACACGACTAATACTCGAATCTCGTAGTCAGTTTGTTCTTGGCACAGTGGCAAAAACATTATTTGCAGCCTTTCAAGAAATTAAACAGATTGTTTTTGCCCTGTCTGATATTTATTTCTTGAATAATTTACAAGTGAAGCCCTATATTAACTCATAAGCATCTAATATTACTGTCAATCATTGTTTTTAATGTTAGTCTAGTATATATATATATAATACATATAGTTTCAACAATTTCCCTCGGGATAAATAATAATCTTATCTTATCTTATTTTAGTCGTCATTCTCAGCTGGCATGAAATCAAACTCTATTGTGACCTTTCCTGTTTATCATTATGCTTATCTGTTACATGTTTTGAAGTCACACACCAAACACTTGTAATTTTGATTCAAATAATCATTTTCTTTTTAAATTGTTTACAACATACTAGCATGCCTGCAATTTGAATATCCTCAAGATATAGCCTCCGCTACAGAGGACACTGAGTTGTACTAAAATAGTTATGACTAATATTTCTGTCACGTGTCCTGTGTAGTCCTTAAAAAAAACTTTATTTGCATTGCTGATTCCATGAGTTTTTGCAGAGGAAAAAACCTTGAAGAGAGGATAACATCTCTTGGCTCTTGACTCATGCCACTGCGTGACTCATCGAGACTTCACTGTGACATTTGTCTCCTCATTCAGGCATCTGCAAGGACAGAACTCTACCAGTAAAATGTAGAAACAGCTCTGTTTTCTACGTATTCCTTTAACCTCCTAACAATTGTATTGTTGTCTTGTTACCTGTCTGGAGTTGGTTTGACTCCTGGATGTGCATTGTAGTAAATACATGGTTTGGTTCTACGTTTTCCTTGTTGTTTTCTGGACTTAAGTTTCCCTTAACATCCAAAATGTCTCTGGTCCTCCATTTTTACTTATTTAGGTGGTTTCCTTCATTTAGATTTTGCTGTGTCATTAAAAGTGTTACTTCAGGTGCTATATGGAGGACATATGACAAATATAATAAACATGCAGGGCGATCACTCATACTATCTGTCTGACTGTCTTTTCTGGAACGGACGTGCTCATCTCAACCATGACGTTCTCCTATATGTGACTCACATGTAGGATTAATTACATTAGGGACAGATGGAAAAGGCTGCATGTGTTTATGTGGTCCAACATAAAGCTGATATATGTGTTGCAAGCAAGTGTGTAGTTATAGTTTTTATTTACTTGTATTTCCATTTTATGCTACTTTATACTTATACTTCACTACTATTCAGAGGTAAACATCGTCGTTTTTTCTACTAAGTACAGTTTACAAAATGTATTTAACAGCTAAAGTTATTAGTTATTTTGCAGCAGTTGCAAGATAAGTATTCAGATATTTTAGTTAAGTAAAAGTAGCAATAATTGTTGGAATAATCCATTACAAGTACAAGTCCTGTACTAAAAATCTTACTTTTTCACATAAATATTATCATCAAAATAAAGTAAAAGTAAAAGTATTCATTATGCATAAAAATGCCCCTATGAGTGGTATATTATTAAATATCACAATTCATTATATTTACAATTGAATTAATGAGTGAGTAGCCTTTTAATGTTGTAGCTGGTGGAGGTTAAGCCAATACTTTTTCTCTTTACCTAAATGTTGCCTTTAATACTTACATACTTTTACTTAAGTAAGATTTTAAATAATTTGAAAGTTCAAGCAACTTTATTTGCAATTTCCACAGTTACAGAGTACAAACATTCTTGTTCTCTGAGTCATTTAAATGAGAAAAGACCATCAAAGAAAGGTGGCGTAACAAGTACACGAATATTTGAGTTACTACGACAAATAAACACAGAGAACATATGGGTCACAAATTGAGTAAAAGAGGGATACAATAAAAAATACAAAAATATATAAAAATACAAAGATAGAAATAGAAATGTTACAGTATATGTACAGTATAATTGAGTATTTTATATATATATATATTTTTTAACATTGTGGTATTTAAAGTAAGTAAATGTTCTGAATATTTCTTCCACCTTGGAAAGATCTCTTGTGCTTACAGGAGCGTATACTGTCTACCATACCATCTATAAAATCAAGTTTAACTACAGCATCTGTTTTACGGGCGATGTGTTCTGTGATGGACAGAACTGCAAATATGCAACCTTGTCCCTGAGTATTGATATGTCCTCCCAGGCGACGGAAGACATAACTCACTGCTTCTGTCACTGCCAATATCCTAATTTGCTATTAGTTGGGGATTACCATCTGAGAGAAAGAGTGGTAAGCCCATACTTAGCCAGAGAGTGACCTGAAAAGCTGTAGCTCATTCTCCAACTCCCCCACTACATGTTAGACCCCACTTTTACATTTCTATGGTGAAACATAAACATTAAAACAATATTTTATGATGCACACAACACAACCTAGATATACCTAGATACTTTATTTAGGACTGTAGTTTCAGTTTGTCACCACAGAAAGCCTGCTTTTACATTTCAATAGACCGACTTAGAGACTTAAGACTTGGGCAAGTATTGTGTAGTCCCAGCTAGCTATTATGTAAGAAATGGCACAGCAAAGACTACACACGCAGTAAATCAAATGATAGGTTCCCGCCAAGAAGATCTCTTTATGGGATTGGCTTGAAATGAGAGAGGCTGAGCAGCCAGTCATTTCCCCCCACATTTCCACCGTCATGTCATGCAAATATCAGCATGACATCTTCAGGCTGGTATTTGCCTATAAAGTTTTATAAACACTGATTAAAGCTCCAAGCTTATCAACCTGGAATTGTGATTATCTTCCTGCTCTGCGTGGGAGCTCCTCTTGGGAGTGTGTGACTGTCAGATGCTTACACTTAACATAGCCACGGTAATATGGGATTAGGCCTTACATGCTGCCTTGAAGTATTAACAGCCAGGACACAGCCAAGCAGGCGAGCAGTGGTCTTATTAGTCAGCTTTGTCAATGACGACGGGCTCTCTGAGAAAACTAAATCAATATATACTGGCCAATGCATTTGCAAATAAAAGGAACAATGCAATTTTTTTTATGGCTTTATTTTTCCTATGTGTGTCTGAGCATTCATTTTAGCCTTCATCATGTGCCTAAATTGTTTATTCGTTGCTGTACAGTGAAATGTAATGCTTCATTAAAGGTGAGTCGCAAGGTTGTTAGAAGAGAACGCGGCCAGGTCTGCAGATAGATACAAACAGCGTCTGCATGTGAGGCAGGATTACACTGTTACCATGTGACTGGTCTGCCCTTAGCCAGACCTCTAACAAAAGACAGGCTAAATCCATCCGGGACAACAACCACAAAACTCTTCAAATGTAAACAATCAGGTGGACCTCTGTGAATAGATGCATCAAACCTGCTGCAAGGGTGAAGAAGTGTGACCTTGAAATAATGAGCTTTTCTCTGCAAGAAAATCAAGAAAAGGTTGACAGTTTAGTCTCTACTTTTACACAAAATCAAAGTATTTATTACTGAGGGGAGTTATAATATCAGATATTTGGGCACAGACAACAATTTAGCTACATGCTTTAACTATAGACACAAAATCATTTGTGTTACCTCAAAGATTCTATTTTATTTTATAAGATAATATTGCTCATAAAGTTTTACCAACAATGCAATTCAAAACAAAGGGAAAAAAACTGAGTTAGGAGTATGATAGAGTTGGCATCAGATCAAAAATGTTCAGCAATTAGCTAAATTGCAACATGAATTTCCTACATGTCATGGGCTTTCTATTGATGTAATTTCTGAAAAAGTTACAGTAACCTTTACTTATTAATGATAACATTAATTATTACTAACAAACAGTAACATTGACCTGTGTGATTCATATTGGTGAGCTAGCTAGCAGGTTCAAACAAAAATAATCACTAACTCTTAAGTATTTATTCTTTATTAACTGCAAGGGTTTCAAAAGTTACAATTTGACAAAATGTCATGATCTTTTCGGCTCATTTAAGCTGAGTCACAGAGCAGTGAGGTGAAACGGTGAAGAGGCAGAACCTGATTGGTGCTTTGCAGATATAAGTTAGAGAATGACCTTGAAGATAAAACATTTTATTATTTTATTTAGGACCATAAATACAACAAAGTCAAAACAAACCTATACAAAATGTTGATTGATCAGAGACTGCACCAATATGTTCAAATCCTAAATCAAAACTCATCTTTTCAGAACTGCTTTTAATATGTAATTAATGTTGTGTGTTGTGTATATGGTTTACTGTGTTGTTATATATGATAATTTTAACTTATACATGTCAAGTGTCTTTGAACATTATGATAAGACACTTGCATTGTTATAATAAGAATTTATAACTTGTCAAAGAACATAATAACTCTTGTAATTCTAACATCACAAAAAGGTCTCCAAACATGATTATGGCTTTATGAGAGTTGTAAAAACGAGGATGTTATAAACAAGATTGTAT
Organism: Bovichtus diacanthus; assembly: GCA_943590825.1. Lineage (NCBI taxonomy): Eukaryota > Metazoa > Chordata > Actinopteri > Perciformes > Bovichtidae > Bovichtus > Bovichtus diacanthus. The sequence goes on along the minus strand of CALSBV010012228.1, from coordinate 977,079 downwards.
CATAATACTTACGGATGTTTACTATGTGGGCATGCCTGCTATTGTAAGTGGATACAAATTAGATAAAGCTTTCTCTCCCCTGTGTGTGTTCAGCTACTTTAGATTCAAGGTTGGTCTTTGTCACAGTTACAAACCATGAGCGTCCAAACTTGCATTTTTTTTCACTTTCCTGTTTCCTGGCCATTTCGCCCTCAGGCATCAGAAAGCAGTTGTCCTGCTGACAGAGCTTTTGTTCTCTGTAGGGAGAAACCATCACTGAAACTCAAGGGGACTGGGCGGCTTTGAAACACACTTTGCTTTACAACACTGACATGAAATGTTGCTCCGAAGGCTAATGAGGAAATGTGCAAGTAAACACGGCATAGAAATAAGGAACAAAAATAGACTGTTCCTTCTTGTAGAGTGCGTGCATTTTTTTCTTCATAACATTTCACAATGAAATATGTTGCTTAATTTCTGGCTCAACATATTAAAAATAAAACGTTTGTTTGGCAAGATTATTGCTTCAGATTAGGACACACAGTACAGTGAACTACTTGTATATCCACAAGTCTTGCAGACATAAGAAATGATCTACATTCATCTGTTTAGCTGCACTGGATGACATTAGAAATGGTGCATATTGACACTTCTGATATATTGTGAAATATACTGTTAGATTAAGACATGGAAATTGCGATTTAAATTTATCATAAAATGACGGTATCACTTTTTTACGAGGCTAAACAAGTATAAAAGAGTCTACAGCCATGCTGCACACAGCGTTGAGCTAAATGCTAACATCAGCATGCTAACATGCTGTTCCGAAACAAAGTGTAGCATGTTAACTATGTTAGTGTAGGATATTATCATGCTATCATTTGCCAAAAATTTGATTTAAATAGAATAAGAATCTTGCTTATAACTGATCTAAAAGACATTATTAACTTTTGACAAAGCCATTAGTTTCAGCTCATAAGAAAAGTGGTACCAAAAATGATTTGCAGAGTAATTTCGTGAACTATTTGTGTTTTATTTCTGTTTTGTCTGTTTAAAAAAAATATTTTCAGCAGCATATCAGACTTCATATTGAACGTCATTATTTCAAATATGTTTTATTTAGCCAAAGATTATACTTACAGTATATTGTCAATGCTCATTTCCATTTATATGAAATAATTATAAAATGATATTCATTCACAGATTCACTGAATTTACAGATATATTATTGTATTTTGAGATTGGAACAGTATCAATAATAAGCAAATCAAAAAGAATTTTTCAAAATAAAATAAATCAATAAAATAGAAATTGACCAAGATAAAACTAATGTGTACATACTAAATAAAATAGACTTCAAATAAATCTAAAATCTAAGAATAGAAACATAACTCAGTCTAGGAATATTGATCTTTAGACATTGAACATATCTGCTAAATGTACACTGGCTGCGCTTTTCCACGTCATTGGCACATTTTGCAAGTGAATGTAAATCAATACGTAAAGCCATGAGAACAGGCTTTAAGTGGTGATTGATTTCTCCAGTTACAGGATACACAGTGACAGACCGCTATGGACCAGGTGAAGGGCGGACGGAGGGAGGCTGTCGCTTTAAGAAGTTGTTGCTGGTGATTTTCCACTCAAACTGATATTAAACGCGCACCAGCTCGTAGAAACAATGGTCTCACAGAAAAATAGATTCAATTGTTTCACCCAGCGTTAAAACGTAGGCTACAAAACAAGGAACAACAGGCTGCTTGATAAAACGAGGACAGGTAATTCGGCATCTTCTTTACGTATCAAATCAGTAAATTACGATTAATATTGTTTTTATTTTTATTTTAAAAACCCAGCACGAATAACTATAGTAGCTATCTGCTTTTAAGCGGTGTCTTGTGAAGATTATTGATCTTTTTTTAAACACTGTATATTGAATAGTCATTTGTCACGTATTTTGATGTGAAACATCAGGCACGCGGATTTATTTTCTCATATAAACAGACCACATTTGCTCGCTCTATCTTTGACATGAAGCGGTGTCCTAATTATTCCCATGATGCATCCGCAAAAAAAAATCCTGCCGCCTTTACCCGTTTCAAAAAAACTACTTAAGCAAATATTGTATTGGTTATTTAAAAAAAACAGATTTGGCCTTTGAACCTGGTTTCCTGTGTTTACAGCTGATAAGACCCAGTCCCCCGTTTCTCTTTTATCATTATTTGGAGGCCTGCTGTGATGCGTTCAGGCGCAGCCCGGTCTTCACAGTGACATGTGATGTGTGTGGGGGTTAAACATGTGTTTTATTGTCTCCTTCTGACTCCAGGTGCCCCTTCACCCTCCACACCCACAAGTCATCCACTGCATGAATGAATGAATACATTTATAAGTGAATTTATGTCCATGCACCGTTTAGAGGAGATTCTGCTGAAGTAGCCTAGGTCTGATGAACTAAGACATTTACTAGCTTATATCTTGTGCTTAGTGGCACATACTTAACCTACTTCTTCTGTCTGTACCCTGTCCAGTGTATGATTGATGTGTGTCCTTTTATAAACCCAATCTTCCAGGTCAGCAGGATAAAACCTCAGGGGTCACTGCACAATTTTTTTGCTGCGAGTTCTCCCAAATTGGGGGCCTGGGGCATTTTAGGGGGTCTGTAAGGGGGTTCCCGAGGATCCCCTGCAAAATAAGGAGTGATTTATAATATTCATGATCATTTGAACCACTATTGATTGTGGAAATTAGACTTTTACAGTTAATGGTATAGTATTTTACTGTGGAATGACTGTCTTTCTACCACTGTGGTGTCCTAGATTCATGTATTATTTATTCTCAAAGACAACACAAAATCACTCACATGAACACAAATCTGCTCCTCCTCACTTGCAAGAGATCTGATCACCACAATGTTGAGGCCAGAACTCAGCTCAAATCTTAAAAGACAAGTGTGCAAATGTTCAAAAAAACATGTAGTTTGAAGGTTGAAGAATAGTGTATTTTATCGTTTGAAAACAATCTGATCCAGTTTGACAGCATGATGTTATTCAACAATAACAATGTAGGCTATGAGTAATGAACAAACACCACAAGGTTTCACTTTATTAAGGGGAACTCTGTTTGATTTCATGACCCACATGAAAAAGGCTTTCTTTCTCTTCCAAGCATTTACCTTACAAAATACAAATCCTGTGGTCTCTCGCACAATAGATTAGACGGCGTCTGTCAAAGGTTACGTAACCAAAAATAGTATACAGAGCATGACACCGACCAAAATATGATGGATTATGGCCTCATGCAAAGTTAAGAGGTGTCAAAGGTGTGTGTGTGTGTGTGTGTGTGTGTGTGTGTGTGTGTGTGTGTGTGTGTGTGTGTGTGTGTGTGTGTGTGTGTGTGTGTCACATCAGCTGATGCCTGTCCCCCATTTAACTGTGCAAATCCTGCATAGGAATTTATCAGTTTTTAATTGACTCTTGCATGATGCCAGCCTTTGTCCAGCCATTGTGAGCTCCTGGAGCAGTGAATGGTATCTATACAGACTCATGGACAAGCAGAGAGAGACGCACATTACCTTATTAGGAGTTGTTATAAGCTCATACAGTATTCGTTTACATTTCACAGATAACAAACCACATGTCATGAAAGAATGGTGGGCCAGTGATTCCAAAATGTTCCGCATACCAGGAATTATCACAGCAAACGCATGAATAAAAATAGTTTTCACACAGGGATGCTTGGGAGTGGCATGATGATGTTATGAGGGGCTTGTTATGAAACCGTGCTTCATAGTTTAGTGCTGTTTGAGTGTGGAACAGTTAAAATAAAAAAAGGCACTAAAACTCAACAATGTTGCCTTCAGTTTCATTTCATCCGATTGTACAAGATCATAATTCAAGGCCAACCCCTAGAGTTGGACCAGCCTCTGACTTGTCCTCTGTGTCTCCAACATGAATAAGAAGTGTGTGTGTTTGTGTGTGTGTGTGTGTGTGTGTGTGTGTGTGTGTGTCACATACTCACCCCCCACCACTTGGCTGTGTGTATGTTTGTGGGCAGGGAGTAGTGGGAAGTGGAAATTTACAGTCTCCCACGTTGGTACCTGAGTTGTCTGTCACAGCAAGGCAGCGTCCAATCTCCACTTTGGATTTAATTGTCTTTAGCCAAGGGGCGGGCCCTGCTGTCAGCTCCACTTCTTGTGACCCGTGTCGGCATAAAGGCATTCAGTACAGAGGAATGGTGACAGCTGAGGGAGAGGAACTCTATACATAGTCGCAGCCATGAAGGAAATGTAAGTTTTCTAAACTATTTTGCAGCAAGGAGACTTTATTTTACAGGTTTTGCATGTGTTAAGTTAAGTTCTTCTGCATGAATGGGCTTAAAATAGTCAAATGAAAAGCGGTGTAATACTGTTGGTGGATGTTCAAGGAGTCTATTTGTGTGTTAAAAGGTTAAATAAATAGAGAAAGAACTGTCTTGTGACTCATGTTGACAGGATGTCTAGGTAGAAAGAGTAAGTGATTTCAATTGTACATCAATATTTTGTAGTTTTTAAAGGCTTAAGGAATTTGTAGTCAAGTATGTCTGGTTTAAATCCCAAGGACAGTTTGTTTTAAGTCTTATCTGGCGGGCAGACAGCCTCCTAACACCATGCAGGCAGGTGAAAGAATAAACTAAGCAGACGAGGGGAAAAGGGGGGAAAACAGATAAAGAGAGAGAGAGAGAGAAACAGGGTGGGCAAGAACTGATCCAGTTATATAAGGAGGTCTGAGAATGGAAAGCGGTTGAAGTTGACTTGTCATGCATAACAGGAAGAGAGAAATCCTAGAAAATGACGGGACGCAGTGTGTATGGAGGGGCTGCTGTTCAAGGGGTTTTTAAGTGAACACATAGTTCCCGGTAGGAATGTGAGGTTAGAAGGAATATTCTTAACGTGTTTGTTGGTTGGTATAAATACCCATTCCTCAGAAGGACATGCTGTCCATTTTTAAAGAATGAATGAAGAATGAAACCCGACTTAATGTTTTGGAAGCTTAAAAGTTTTTTGTACAACTTGTACTTTTATCCGAGCTTTGATGAACAGCGCAGTCTAAATTTATTTTGGGGACCGCAAGAGTTAAGGGGAAGTATTTGATGTTGCTCAGTTGTTCTCTTAAAAGAAGAGGAAACTTTTCTCACAAGTATTACAATAAATATTGTATCTTACAATTAATTATAGCTTTCTCATTGTCCCTCTTTTTTTTTATTCTTTATTATATGCCAGCTGGGAGCTTAAATCACATTCAGTCTTGGCACGACAATTATTCCTGTTCTATTAGGGTTTCTTTTCTCCACCTTGGCTCATGTGGGGAAATAGGATATCTCAGTTAGTAATACCAAATCCTGTCTTTCTTGGAAAGGCAGTTTACAGTGTAAACACTCAAGTGAACTTAAGCCGTTGAATCGTCTTGAGAGCAGCCAGGGATTTGGGAATGCAGAGGGATGTCTTAGTCTCTAAATTTGGATCACGGAGGAGCGACTTGTTGCTGATACGGTAGCGCAAGAGAAATCGAAGAGAAAACTTTCCTCCAGGGTCAGGCGAGGTCTAAATCATGTCTCATGTCCAAACATTCCCGTCCTTTTTACTTCAGTGACAATGTGCCCCCCTCTGAGCAGAAAAATACACCCTGAGACTAAAGGTGGAAACCGGAGAGCTACAGCTAATCAAAAAGTGAATGTGCACATGCTCTTGTCTTGCAGTTTGGGCGATGTGTTAGCTATACAATTTGCATGTAAAATATAGATGTTTTTTTCTCAAGATGGATGGAATGATTGATTGAATTATTGTGACGGATAAACACAGTGGATTTACTCTACATTGTTGGATATTCCTTGTTCGTTGCTGAATTTTCACCGTCTCTATCAACACAAATCAGCTCCCCAAACATTTCTCTAGTCTGTATGACCTCCGTGAATTAGTTGTTCGGATTAGCAAGATTAGCAACATAGTACTGTATATCATGTGCTCAATGGTTACACAGCACGCTGTATCGCAATCAGGAGACAGCATTATCTCCCTAATGCTCCTCCCTATCTGTCTCTTATCCCGCTCACCTCTGTTTTTCTTTCTTTTTGTCTTTGGCTCTCTCCATTTTACGTGTCCTTTTTCCTTTTTGCCGTCCACAGCATGGCACAAAAAGAGAAGCTTCAATGTTTGAAGGACTTTCACAAGGACACCCTTAAACCTTCACCGGGGAAGAGTCCAGGCACACGGCCCGAGGATGAGGCTGAAGGCAAGGCTCCTCAGAGGGAGAAGTGGGCCAGTAAGCTCGACTTTGTCCTGTCCGTGGCCGGAGGCTTCGTTGGATTAGGAAACGTCTGGCGCTTCCCTTACCTTTGTTATAAAAATGGTGGAGGTAGGCAGAAGATACACAACAGATGTTAAGAGCGTTAAGCTAAAAAATGATTGTTGCTAGGAGATGTCTTACTCCCTGTATCCATTACCCAGGTGCATTTCTCATCCCTTACTTCATCTTCCTGTTTGGGGGTGGCCTGCCTGTGTTCTTCTTGGAAGTTGCACTGGGCCAGTACACATCTGAAGGAGGGATCACCTGCTGGGCCAAGCTCTGCCCCATCTTCACTGGTCAGTCCAAGCTCATAAACACTGCACATATCCACACACACACAGACAGAGAAATAGAGGCTCTGCAACCCGGCACAAATCATCCCTGACAAGATCATTTAATATTTAAGGCTGAGTAAAAGCCTCATTTGTCCAAACAAGAATCCTGCCCTCATTTTCTTCCTGTTTCAGTGCAGTATTTATCCTTATTCAACATTATGTTCTGCTGAAGTGTTCCCCCCCATTCCCTCCCATTGTAAGTGGACCAGTCTTACTTCATTATGCTGCTTTGTGTTATGTAAACAACATTACACAGTAGTAGTGAACATGGCAGTATCATGGAGGATGAATGATCCAGGGTTAGGTATACATACCTGCCCAAGTATAAATTTAGGTGTTTTTTAAATAAACAAAACCAAAGCGGCACATGCTTGAAGGAGTTTCAAAACATAGATTTTGAAGATTTTGTGCGTATAAGGGATTGATCAGTTGCCATGGAAACGGACTAGCAAAAAATAAAACATCAGGTTGCTTAGCAATGGGTCTGCATAAAAAAACCTAATTTTGCTGACAGTGTGGATCCACTTGTTTTCTCTTAGCTTGGATGATATAAATACTGTATGACTTCTGTGGCAGTGTTGTCAGGGTCGGGTTCCTTCACCTGTCCCTTGACCTGAGATCACCAATTAGCTACTGATACTTCAAGGCACTCGTAGCTCTTTGGTGTTGGCCTCTGCCTTTGATTGACAGCTGTAGACAAGCACTGAGGTCCGCACCTTCAGCAGCTGCTGTGACGCCCTTACTCATGTTCACACACGGGATATGACATGAAGAGACAGGAAGCTGTGCTTCACCGGATCCCTAGCAGCTGCCGATGGTCTCCGCTATTCAAGGAACGCTGAGGCTGCTGTCTGTCCATATGGCGCAGCGTCCGGCAAGGCAGAGAAAGTCCACAAGTGGCCACAAAACTGGCCAACCACAAACCTCCCCATTGTTTCCCTCCTGCCTTCACGCGTTTTTATCACCCGGTGAAATTCGTGACTTTACTCCCTGCACGCACGCACGCACCTGTCACAGCATTGACTTGTCTATCCGTCCGCATTTGGTATTTGGGAACGAGGCAGTGGGGGCAACAGAGATGATGAGATTAAAAATACTCTTGAGCAGTGGAAGAGTACCGGGGATTTCTGTGTCCAGGTTCGTGGCAAAGTCATCTAAAAATAGCGTTAAAACACTAAGGACATTATAACAGTAAGATAACAGAGTCGTGCTCGGGCGATTTCCCCTCTTTGAGTTGATAACGACTTAGTTGTTATTTATGTTTCTGAAAGCCTGCTTTTAAAGTTGTACTGCAGCAATCTCCACCTTGCACAAGGGCTTAATTGAAAGGGTTATTTACCACCAGGCTGAAAATCTGTGTTTTGCTGCCCTCTCTGGCTGAAAGGTGCAACTCTGACCACACCCAATATCACAGATGGTTGGGCGTGGTCAGAAGTACACATAATTATTACTTGACTCTACGGTTCGCTTAGTGTTGTTTTCGACCACAGCAAGCAGCTTTTTTAAGCGAAAAAGCTCTTAACACCCACTGACGGACAAAGTCAGCGACTAGCTAGGGAACATAGTGGAGCATGTAGCTGCTAAAGAGGCAGATATTTCCCTTTTTAAGGAGTTAGTGGAGAGCAAAAACGGAGCTAAAAGAGAGTGAATATTAGACATTCATCAGGTGTGAAAAAATTGAAATCATAACTTGCATGATATTTTGAGCTGAAAATCTGCCTTCTTTCCTTCCTCTCCAGGTATTGGCTATGCCTCAGTTGTGATTGTGTCTCTTCTGAACATCTACTACATCGTGATCTTGGCCTGGGGACTCTACTACCTGGTTCAGTGCTTTCAGCCGGAGCTCCCCTGGGCGAAATGCAAGCAGCCCTGGAACACAGAATACTGTATAGAGGACACAGTCCGCAAGAACAAGACCCTTTGGCTAGCAGCCAACATTACCAACTTTACCTCCCCCGTCACTGAGTTCTGGGAGTGAGTATTCACTGACAGCATGCCTAACTGACAAACACACACACTCGAATATACTAAAGTAACACTGCCTCTTTATCTTGCTTGCGTAAATGTGTTTGAACAGGCACACATCCAACAAAAGGCGCTCTTTACTTTTAATATTTATTTTAAACTCTTTTTGTCCAGCACCTTTGACACATTTAAATGCAGCTCCTCAAAGTTTACCTTTAGTTGTCTTTTTGCATGTCCAGTTGCTTGGTTTTTGAATTAGCTGACAATTCATCACAATGAACGGCTCTAACCTACAAAAACGCTTAAATGTTAGAAGCCTCAAAGCTTTTTTCAAATAGCCATCTCACCATTTTAGCATATTCGGAGTCTGCAGAAGCACAGCACAGAAAGGCCAAGTCCTGTGTCTGTTTGATTTCCACTTTTATTGTCCTAGTCATGCTCTGAAGTTGTCGCATGATGGGTGTGTTTGAAAATGTACAAGATAGCCTCTTCTGTTTCAAGTCCCACAAGCTGTCATTAACCTGCTCTGTGCATCTGTTTTCTCTTTAGACGCAACGTCCTGAGCATCTCCTCCGGGATCGAGGACATCGGGCCCCTGAAGTGGGACCTGGCCCTGTGTCTCCTAGCAGTGTGGGTTATCTGCTTCTTCTGCATCTGGAAGGGAGTCAAGTCCACTGGGAAAGTGAGTGCTGAGGCATAGACACATCCTGTACTTATTGTGTTGCCTGGGTGCTGTTTTTTGTTTGGCCTTTACTTTTTTTTAACCACGATAAATCAGTGACAAAACACTGTTGCTCAGAGAAAAGCCACATGCTTGGAAGGCAGTTAATTTGGTGGATTTAGAGACACAAGCCTCTGCGCTGTCCTGAAAGTTTCTTGTTGGCCAGACTCACTGTCGGCTGTAAACAGTTGACTGCCACTCCTTAGCCCTCTCTCTGTTTCTGTTAGCGGGACAGAAACTGGGCCACTGCCAACAGAAGGAGTTCTGCGAGGAAAATTATTAACTCTATTAAGGACCTCTTTTATTAGTGAGAAGCCTTTATGCTGTGTAGTGTACTGCTGCATGCTCTATTGGACATCTCGAATCCTCATCATCACTTGATGGAAGTATGCATCACTGTTCCTTGACCTTAACTACTTATTAAGTAGTTAACTACTTAACTTACTTTCAGTATTTAAGGTCAAGATGCTAGAGAAATTAGAGGGAAACTGTTGTGAGATAACAAGAACAGTGTTTATTTTGTCCTGCAGTCGGTAAAAACACGAGTTGGAAAAGAGAACTTAAAAAAAGGAAGTAGTGTTTTTCCAATTATATCTAAAAGGTGATGAGTCATAGGTCTATAACTGTTGCGCAGTATTTTTTTGCTAATAATTCCTTGTCCTGTCTAGGTGGTGTACATAACAGCAACTTTCCCATTTGTGATGCTGATTATCCTGTTGGTGCGTGGAGTGACCCTGCCTGGGGCATCTGAAGGGATCAAATTTTACCTTTACCCTAACCTGACCCGCCTACAGGACCCAGAGGTAGGATCAAAAACTCTTCTGCTGTTTTTCTGTAATAGCTCCCTACTTTTTATTATGTAACTCGGATTACATCATTTCAAATGCGTGATTGGACTAACATCAAAACCAAGCAGACATGTCTCGATCAGCTAGCCCACATGTGTCCTGCGCAAAAGCTGAGTTGTAATAAATAACATTTAACTAAGCCTAAATGAGGGCATGAGATTTCAGATAAAACTATAAAAAGTGCACTCAGTAGAGTGCAGATCACCGCCAGTTGTCTCCCTGTTCCCTCCCAAACAAAGAAGAGTTGAATCTCACTCTGTCCCTCCCGGCTCCCTTACATTGAAGATGGTGGCGAAGATATCAAAAACAGGGATTTATTCCTATCGTGTCTAACTTTAGTGGATCATAGCATATTGGATATGGAATTAATCTGCAGACCTTTTTTCAGCCTAGTTGATTGCTCACTTGGGGAGTCAGCAGTCAATGATAGTATAAAACAGTGAAATAAAATAGGGTTCTCCAAAATTGTCAATCCCGACAACCACGCAAGGTCCTTAAGCATACAGTCATAAATGAGCACAAAAAAATATTAGGCCGATGGCTCCAGTCGTATGCAAGATTAGCCGTCAATTTATACACACACGCACACACATGACTGAACGCATTATCTCCCAACAGGCTTATGCCTGGTGGAGATAATTACTGACATTTCACCGTTTCACCACTGCTGAAGAGCTAAATGTATATGTAATTTTCTGTTTTTCATATTTTCTGTTTTGGAGTCTTTGTAGAAGCTTTGCTAATGTGAAATAGTGGTGACTGTTTTATTGCATTGTTGCTCTGCTTAATTCATGGTAATAATAAGTTTATATTCGCAATGTATCGCATAACTACTTATGTGTTAAGTGGTTGCTCGTACTGATGAACACACTGGGATTCATGAGGAATTTCCAGAACACATTTCATAACAAGTTCCCCTCTTCTTTTTTTGGAAAACATTATGAAAATCACTCTGTCCTCTGTCTCCCCAGGTGTGGATTGACGCAGGAACCCAGATTTTCTTCTCCTACGCCATTTGCCTGGGAGCCATGACGTCACTGGGGAGCTACAACAAATACAAATACAACTGCTACAGGTGAGTGGTGTTTCCGCTGGGGGGGAGTGGGACTGTAGTAGTGACAGCAACTCGTGTCAGAGACGGTTGCGTGAAAAGAAATGGGAACTTCGGTTCCGCCTGTGTTCATTAACAACCTCCATGACATATGTGTGACATAGGGACTGTTTGCTGCTGGGAGGCCTCAACAGCGGTACCAGTTTTGTGTCTGGCTTCGCAATATTTTCCGTCCTGGGCTTCATGGCACAAGAACAAGGGGTGGACATTGCCGATGTGGCAGAGTCAGGTACGAGGGTCCAAGGTGATGGCAGCAGTGATGGTGGGCGCTGTTGCCAAACAAAAAAAGACAATTGGAAACTCAAAAGCAAGCAAATTTTTAAATGAGGGGGAAAAAAATAATTCAAGTAATTAACTCAAGTCTCGGAAACGATGATGCTGAAATGTAGAGGTATCGGCAATTGCACACTCCTTGAATAAAAGCCTCAAAGAAACAGAATTGTTACTTCAGTGGGAAATCTGTTGCACCTTTTCTGCGGACAGATTACATGGCTGTGTGTTTTAGCTACACAACGAACTGCGGTGTTAAAGATCTCATCATTACTACAAGTGTTCAATGGCACCAGGTGTCCTCATGTCCCACATTCAACCTGCTCATGTCATTTAGTAGCTTTACATCTTTTTGGACCAGGGGACATTGCTAAGAAGATTGGCATCGTACTGTATGTACTCTACTGTATGTGCACTGGCACCCTGAGGTGATATTTCTGACCAGCAGCACTGTTAACAAGCTGTGGATCTCCTGAGATGGACGCCACTGGTTCTGTTTCTGCCTTCCTTTTATACTCTATGTGGACTTTGAAGGAGATGCATCTTCTTTCAGCATGCTCGCTCTGTTCAGTTTCAAATTAAACTTCTTTGCTTTCTTTAAGACTGCAACTTGAATAGAGTCATGTGAATTCAAAGTATATTTGTATAACAATGACTAATTCTGTGATGGCATGTTAGTGTGTACATACAAGATATTTCATCATATATGAAAACACAGAACTAAAATATATAAATTAAAGCATATACATATTTCCTATGTAGAAATAACTTGCATTTTGCTTAGGTCTTCAAGTGAGGCACTAGTTTATGTGATTGCTGACTTTGTGTCTCATGCTCTTATTATATCCTGTTGATATGGTTCATGGCTTTGCTGCAATCCTCATCTACTTTGTTTACATTAGATTCGATTCAACTTTATTGTTATTGCACATCAGAAATGCAGATTAGCATTTTACCAGTGCAAACAGTAGTATTATTGCATGGAGTTATATGTGATGTATACCAAACAATATAACGCTGCTGTGATATGTGCAGTATGAACAGAACGTTATGAATAGTATGTGCAGCAGAAGGGTCATAACAGTAGGCAGATATGTAATATGTGCAGTGTAAAAGAGACAATATGTAGAGTTGAACATGGTTGTTGATATAAGTTAACACATACAGGACACTAGAGCAGGAAAAAATACTCTTTTTATTTCCTAATAGCCACTCGGCACATGGAGCCAACAAAGAATAAACATTAATGTTTATTTAATCGCATGATTTCCAATTGTTGGAGACACTAGATCATATTTCCTTTTAGATTATTGGCAGTGCCAGACCCCGCTCGTCAATCTTTACATTATTTTTTCCAATCCCCTTATGTCGTCCAAGCTGGAATCAGATAGAAATATTAATTATGTTCTCCACCCCTTCTCCCCATCCCCATTATGTTCTCCCTCCAGGTCCCGGCTTGGCCTTTATCGCCTACCCTAAAGCTGTGTCCATGATGCCGCTGCCAACCCTCTGGGCCATCCTCTTCTTTATCATGCTGCTGCTTCTGGGCCTCGACAGCCAGGTCAGTATTTTCACAATCACAAGCTCTATTCAGAATAGTTAGTTGGTGAACTATAGAGCTGCAACAATTAGTCAAACTGAAAAGTCTGAAAGTCATTTTTCATGCAAAAATGGCAGAAAAAGCTGTTTTTCATCCTCTCAAATATAGAGATTTCCTGCTTTTCTCAGTTTTATATCATAAACTGTATATCTTTTGGATTTTTACAGACAAAAAAAGACATTTAAAGACAAACTGAGATGGAAATTTTTCACCATTTCTGATATAATGAGAAAATAATCTGAAGATTAATCAATACTGAAGATAATCATTAGTTGCAGCCCTAGTGAACTGCCCGTTCATTTTACACAGGCACCTTCAAGGTCCCATAGGTTAGTTGTCTCCTGCCAGCCACAATGTGTAAAACACATCAAGTGTCTCTCTGATTCACATCTAACGTCTAACAGCCTGTTCCCAAAAAGGCATTTTACTATCACCCTCGACGGCACTGTGTGAGGTTTATAGTCCTTTTTAATGCCCCGTAACACCATAAATTGAGATTTTAGAAGTTGATAGGTGTTAAAATGCTAAACATTTAGTTTGTAAAAGTCATTGTAATTGCTTGCATGCCAAGGCATTGGGTTTGATAGGAGGCAAAGCTTTGATTAAGACGAGATAATCTACGGAGACAAAACACAAGTCTGCACAAGAGAGATTCGCCGGCCATATCACATTTCCTGCCTCCAAGTGTAATTCTACTCCTGTGCTAACTCAGTACTGCACATGGCCAGCTACTCGTCTCGGCCAACTGCGAGATCAGGCCAATGCTGCTCTAAATTTGAGCACATGTAAATACTCATGTGGCTATTTCCATGAGACATGTTGCCAGTTTGTGTGTGCGTATGTGTGTGTGTGTGTGTGTGTGTGTGTGTGTGTGTGTGGGTGGGTGTGGGTGCATTTCTTGACCATAAATTTCATGCAGATTTGTAGTCCTGAATGCTATATATTGTTAACATCGCTCACACATACATGCCACTGTTATGTAAGGGGTTTTTGTTTGCTTTTTTTCGTGCAACAAAGAAGCATGTTCTTGATAAATGGGAACAATCTCACAAGTTTTGTTGTAGCTTATGAGGCAATGAGGAGACACAGGGGAGCAAGAGAGGCGACGGGCGACACAGATGGGGCGATGGAGACAGTGATTTACTGTTGTTTTGTTTCTGTTGTGTCTTGGTAGCAACACACCAGTGCTGCAAAGAGGAGCCCTGTTTACATTCTCATTACTGCTCAACAAAGACAGCTCTTATTCTCTAATCACTGGTTTGCAGAGGCAAAACAAGAGCTACATGCACGCAGAAAGAGACATTTTTTCCTCCTATGAGAACTTAATAGTTGCTTTTGTCCCCACAGTTTGTTGAAGTGGAAGGACAGATCACCTCCATTGTGGATCTATATCCGTCCGTCCTCAGGAAGGGTTACCGACGGGAGATCTTTATAGCTATAATGTGTTTCATGAGCTATCTCCTGGGACTCGCCATGGTAACGAAAGTAAGTTCACCAACAGTCACTTTATTCGAGCCTCTGCGCTCTTACTTCTTCTGCTTATCCTGTTTAGAGAAGGAAAAGAGAGTCTGTGTATTCGGATCAACGGCAGAGATAACGCCACAGATTTTCCACTTGCCTCTCGACTGCCTCATTGTTAAGACCTAATATGGCTCCCTACCACATCCACAACTCACATCCTGTGTGTCTGAATGGAACAATTCGGAATGCCGTTTTCCGTTTAGCAGTTAACTGCGCTTCAATGGCGTCTCAGCACCTGTTTGAACTGTGCCTCCATTGGTAGGGTGCCAGCATTCTTGTGCACTGCTTTCAACACCCCCCACCCACTCTGCTTTAATACCCTCCTCTATCTCTCTGACTTTCTTTCGTTCCACACACATCAGAGAGATAATTAATGTGGCTTTCCTTCTTTTCTTTTTTCAGGGTGGCATGTATGTGTTTCAACTCTTTGACTACTATGCAGCCAGTGGTGTGTGCCTTTTGTGGGTTGCATTCTTTGAATGCATTGCTGTAGCCTGGGTTTATGGTAAGTGGAAACGACTCTATGTGATTTCTGTGTGTCGTTTTTCAAATTAATGATCCTGAAGAGTTGAGGGAAAAAAAGCAGAAATGATCTCTTGGTGGTAAACAAAGGTGTCCTTGTGGTTCTTCCCACGTCAGTAGTGATTAACTTTAACATGCATGCAGGGGTGTGGTGAGCGTGTTGGGGATGGTGTTGGTCCCCCGCTAGATTGTGATTGGCTATTCAGGGTTGCCTCCCACTAGTTTACATCCTTTTTTTATTATTAATGAAGGAAGAACATTTAACCTAATGAGAGAAAAACCTTATTTGGAATGAAAGCAGTGCTGCATCTTCCAAAAATAAACACCTTACTGTTTTTGTATTGCAATAAATCATGCATCTGCCAAATGTGCAACCACTATATGTAAACTTCTGTGACTGTAAAGCTAAGTATTTTTCCCCAAATTACTTTTTTCAAGACTCCGGTCAAAGGGGTTGGAAGCTTTTATACCCCTTACTACTGCTTCAAACTGGTCTCCACCCCCTTATAACCCCCATATATAAACAATCCCTCAGTCTGTCAAAACAGGCAATTCTTAGAGGTTAACACAACAGTCAATTGTCCCTTAAGTTTTATCAAGGAATGCTCTTTACAGTCCCTCCAAAAAAGAATGTAGGATTAGCCTGAGCCGAAAAGATAAAATATTCTTCACTTTATGAACATATTAAATGTATACACATCTAAATATTCCCTCAAAAAATATAAAATCTTTGCCCAATAACCAACAAAAATGTTCTCTGTGTTTTCTCTAAGTGTGTGTGTGTATATATCTCTCATTGCACTCATGTTATTCTTTGTTCATTTTGTGATCGATAGGAGTTGATAATTTCTACGATGCAGTTGAGGATATGATTGGCTACAGACCAAACCCATGGATGAAATGGAGCTGGAGCGTAATCACTCCTGTCCTCTGCATGGTGAGAGATGAGCGGCGGCTTTTGTAGTGTCACTTAATTGTGTTGGACGAAGATATTGTTGACAACATGTTGATAGTTGAACTTTCAAGGTTACAGAGAGGTATACCACTCGTACTAAAAGAAGTATGTGTTTGTTTTCCAGGGTTGTTTTATCTTCTCCCTGGTGAAGTACAAACCCTTGACCTATAACAAGGTGTATGAGTACCCTGACTGGGCCATCGGTCTGGGCTGGTTTTTGGCCCTGTGCTCCATGATCTGCATCCCCATGGTGATGGTCATCAAGATCTTACAGTCTGAGGGACCCCTGATCGAGGTGAGCTCAACGCTTTAGTGATTTCAGTGGAATAAAATGCGCGTACTGACCTCTTTGACAAGAGTTAGATGATATCACTGTTATACCTGTACTCTAAATATGAGGCTCAGCTTAGCATTAAAACTGGAAACGGGGAAACAGCTAGCCTGTCTCTGTCCGAACGTAACCTAACAACACCTCTAAAGCGCACTAAATAACACGTTATATCTTATTTGTTTAATCGGTACAAAAATCAAAGTGTAAAAGAGTCCCATCAGCGACTGAGACAGCTGAAGGCGTCAGTAGGATAGTTTTTGCATTTTAGCATTGCATGCATTATGTGTTTAGGACGTTAGGAATGTCTACATACATTGAAAATTAGCTACGGTAGTATCTCAATTTAGTTTCGAGGATTTACTGCGGAAATGGTAAAATGCTTAAAAATATATGAGAGAAAGAAACGAAACACTTGCAGCTCGCTAACGTCCCTCAAAATGTTAGTAGTTATTCAGACACAGAAATGTTAGCTAATGTTATCTACCTCCAATATCTACACAGAAATGTCGAATAATGAAGAAGGCACAGCTCAATGCCAATGTAATTATTAGACTACAAATATTATTTCTGTAATCAATTCTGACTGAAGAGTGTCCATCGTACCATATTAAAAAACCCTCATAAAACATTGTCAAATCTACAGCTGATAGTAAACATGCTAGCAGATTAGCTCACAAGCGGTACTACTAGCTAGGTTACCCCCGTTGGTCACATTACCCTCGCCTTGCAGGTTGTCGTGGCCTGTCTACAGTCTCCCCTTGTTGCTACCAGGCTAGCTGTTTCCCCGTGCTGCTAGTCTTTATGCTAAGCTAAGCTAACATCGCCCGGCTGTAGCTTCATATTTAGCATGTGTCGATCTTCTCATTTGAACTCCTGGCAAAGAAGCGTATTGCCCGAAATGTCCGTCAAATTTAAATGAACACGGCTTGAATTTTTGTACATGCACAAATACAGATGTGATATGAGCTGCATTATGCTGTTTGCCATTTTAAATTCCATAGCTGTCATGTCATGCTTATACTGCCCTAGTTTGTGACGGTCATTAGTCTTATTTCTCATCTCCTTCCTTCCTCAGAGGATCAAAGCAGTGGCAGCCCCGGCGAAGTCAGGCGTGAGCTCTCGCCCGAAAGAGTACAACGTGAAGGGCAGCGAGCTGACACAGCCCCTGGACCCAAACGGGAACAATGGCTTGATCAAGCCCACCCACACCATTGTAGAAACAATGATGTGAGCGCTCTCTGTGAGAGGAATAAGATTGATGTGCTTTCTGTGTTATTATCATATTTGCTAACTTTGATAATGGTAGGTTTACATCGTCCAATATATTCACGTTAGAGATACTCTGATCTGATTTCTATGAAGAGAGTTATATATTATTGTTGTAATGTTTTTTTTTTCTCGTATTTTTATTTTATTTTTTACTATATCGATATTGTTGATGTTACAACTGTTGTTGCTGTAGTTGGCACTGATCTCAGTTTAGGCAGTATTTTGAGATAGAAAATGTTCAATGTTTACTACCTTTCTGTTGATTCCGGAGAAGAGATGAGGATTTTGCTTTTTTTTGGGTGTAATAGAAGAAAAGATGAAATTCTCACTTCACATAAATTCAGTAAACTAAACGAGTAATTAACCATGTAAAAGGTAGAAGACATCTAAATACTCTCACATGATTGTGACAGTCTGGTTGCCCAAACTAACTTTTAATATCTTGTTGTTCATCCCTGCAGTAAAAATGAATGTACCTGTGTCTCTCAGAGTAGAAATCCATAACACGTTAAGTGGCAATATGCAGTGTATAGAGTAAATCTTGCTTGACATCCTTTCAGTTACAAGTTGAACAAGGCCTTGGCCAAATACTGTGAGAAATGCATTCGTGAGAAGATCCACCCTCAAAAACAGAGTCAACATAATATAAAAGAAAGACAGCCAAGGAAGAGGAAGTAAGGAGAAAAGGGAAGTGGCATTTTTAGAGTATTCGTACACCGCCTGTGTGACTACTATGGTCAGTCCCAGTGCATTTATTGAAACCTCTCTTTGCACTTTATATGTCGTTTCACCTTTATTGTAGTATTTGTTTATATTGTTGCAAGATATTTGGAGTTGCATTTGCAACACATTTCAGGAGGAAATATTTTTAGCTTCTAACTTTTTTGATATTGTAACCTTTGATATACAGTATCTAGTTGTCTCCTTGGCCTTATTAAGACCATGACAAAATAGAGTAGAAATCTGACATCAAACATTCTTAGCAGAATCTGTGAGAACATCACTTAAAAAGTCAAAACATTACTTTTTTCTAAACATCCTGACCGCTTTCTCCATTGTGCTCATCACAGTAGCAGACGCACTCTGCAGAACTACCACTGGATTCTAGTTTTTAATGTTCGGTTTAGACATTTGTATTGTAGAATTTGAATTGTTTGTAAATCACATATGCCTTTTTGTAACAATTTTATACTGTACATCATATGAACACCATCACTGATTAATTCATTATACTGAAAACTCAGCAATTGGATCTCTAAATATTGATTACATTGTGAGCCAGGATTACATTTTTCAGTGTGCAATATTCATTGAAGCAATGGCATTCTCTGCTCACTCAAAATGCACCATCAAATTTAGAATAATGTTCAATAATGCAACAACTTGCACAGTTAGATACAAAATCTGAAGCATGTGCAGGAGCCACCACAGTACCGTGCTGCTTTGTCCGTTAAATTCTTGGATATTCAAGTGTACCAAAGTATTTTTGTCTCACAGTTGTCCCCTTTTAGATGCACATTGCATCATTTCTATATAGATTACAAATAAACATCTTTTTCTTTGGATTTTGTGTCTTACAAATCTTTTATTCTCTAAATTTGAACATCTCTAAAGCATTTACAAACCGTCATTCCTGCAACGTGGAGAAGTCTTCATCTGAACATCTGACACCTATATGTTTATTACCATTAATATGTCTTGGATATTAAAATGTTGATGCTGAAACTGATTAAGTGACAGGATTAACATGTAAGACACTTTATAATACAGCCCATAATTGTCAGAGTAATTTTATTGTATGAATCAGGTACCAATAACATACTTACTGTTTCCTACTGGTGCTTAACTGTAGGGAAGAAAACAAGCGAGTAACAATTGAGCATTTTAGAGGAAGCACCTACATTATAATGAATCCAAACAACATAAGCTGGTTGGCTAAGTCACTATGCAGTGGCTGGAGGTTAACCTCTAAATCCCCTGTAAGTATATGCTATACCCCCAAAAACAGCCCTCTTTATTCCATGATTTAGACCCTTTCTCCTTACGTTTCCTACCCCAACATTACATCAGTGTACACCAACATTGGTGAATACCCCTGTCATCATTTTGGGAGGGTAACCCATTTATTTTCTGTGCTTCAATAACCCATTTATCTGAGTTTTGAGAGTATCCCCTTGTTACCTTACTGCATCCCTGGTAGCATATAGTAATGAAATTACTTTATCAGTCCACAGAATATCAATGTTATTAAAGCCATTTTTTAAAATTCAATTTTTTTTCTCATTACTGTCCAATGTATCCAATATTTACAAAAATACTTTCTGCCTTTCCTCTAAAATGCCCAATTTCTCCTGTGTGTTAGTAGGCTATTTTATTGGTACCTGAATCATACAGTAAGATTACACTAAATTGTAGGCTGTAGAGTAAAGTGTACAGACATGTTTTATTCTCATGATGCCTGCATATTGGAAAAGTTGCTTACTAAAAGGAGATCTAACACCGCACAGATGATTTAGAGACTGCATTTCAACACAATATCATTTTATCTGTCTTCATAGATATACAAGCCCTGCAGGAATGACACGAAGCATCATTTCGCAATATCATTGCAGTTCTTAACTTTCAAGATGACTTAACCACAGGCACTGTATATGTGCACAGCCTCTAGTCTCTGGTTTAGAGAAGCCTGTTGCATATTCACCACTAATCAAACACTGCCCCGTATTGTTTCCATTTGATTATGTCCCTGAAAGAGCCATCTAGATTTCTTTAAATGTCCTCCATTGAGCAGATAACATCGATGCCACCCCGACTCCCACAGCTCTCTGTGACAGCTCATTGACACTTGGCCTACATTTTTCAGGGTAACCATCCCACCATCAATCAAACACCCCCGAGCAGGTGGGAACTGCATTGACATCTCACCCACCAAAGATGGCACTGGCTTATTTGGGCACGTCTCTGGTGTCCAACTGTCCGGCCGAAGCTCTTCAGGCACTGAATACTGCAATTTACGTCACCTGAATGACGCGAGTACAGGAGGAAGTAAGGGCTCCAATGCTTCATGGCATTGGGACAGCACTTGTGAAATCATGTTACGTGGGCTTGCAGATGCATTTCTGTGATAAGTCGAGCAAGAGGCTCATATTAAGCGTTTGAAGCCCACTTTCTGAACATAATTGTTTGACTCAAGTCTGGTGAAAAAATTTGACTTATTCATGCCTTAACAGAACAAATAAGAAACCAAATGTTCTTCCCAGTTTTTTTTTTTTTTTTTTTTTTTTAAGAATTTTGGATTCAAACAGTCAGACAATTACAGTTTGGTCACATTTGTTGATGAGTGACACCATGAACCACACTGTAAACCATCTCCCAAACCCATAAAACATACTGACATGGAGCAGGTTTGTGTATTTAGTGTGTCACAGTTTGATTGACATCCAGCATTACACATCATTGTCATCATTTCCTGGAAGTATAAAATGGTGATGTTGGTTTCCTGTTTGTATATTAACAGCTACAACAGTATAGTATGAAACTTTTTATGTCTATAATAAGGATTTTGGACACAGCTCAATTCTACAGCCATGCTAGTGGCTCAATGAGGCTGTACATCAATGTTTAGTAGGTTAGCATGCTAACATTTGCTAATTAGCACTAAAAGTAGAGCTGAGGCCAGTGTTTATTTAGTGTAGTATTTCCATCTGGATCAAAGTGGTGGACCGACACGTTGCATTACACCCAAGTGTTGACACACGTCTGGGTCAGTGTGCGTTATCTAGGTGGGGAGAGCCAAATTAAACAGATAGTTTAGAAAACAGAGCCAAATCAACTATGGTTTCATAAACTTTATTCTCATAAAAAGAAATACATTTCTTAGTTTATAATAAATTAAATAACAAAAATAAAATCATATGAATAAATAAATATTTCAAGTTACTTTGAAACTATTCCTCACATATTTAGGGAGGATGTTGAAGTTAATCGAACAATTTGCAGCCACATTCAGTATCACAGCTTACATGAGGATGCTTTACTGTGTGTGCATGTACTGTAAATAAAAAATAAAGCACTGCATACCCATGTTACATTATACAGCAAAAAAAAGACAGTAAATGAATATAAAACCCTAAAAATAGGCCACTGTATATAACATTACATTTAATATAAGACAAGAGTCTGAAATCAGATTGAAAAAAAGTTACCGCCCCAAGGATTAATCAATCTGCTCTAAACGGGACATTTCAACTATCTCACAACATCTTCACATCAGCCAACACATGAAAGGAAACAGGTTTCTTATTTCCAGAGAGGCAGCTGGAAACAGCAGGCCCGATGTCACACTAAAGCTTTATAAAGACAAAAGGGTTATGATAAAAAAAAGAAATAATAATTTAAAAAAAGGTGGGGGTGGGACTCTCACAAAGATCCTTTTGGAGCAAACTGAGATTACTCCAATACTGTTTTATTATAAGAAGTAGCTATTTTCTGAGGACAAACCCTATGCATGCCTTTTCATAAATCGGTAGGAAAAACAGCTACTGCAGAGAGGAACATCAGATGTGGAGTGAAAACAATAAAATCATTCATCACTGAAAATTGAAAGGCATTTCATCCTCCTGTTTGGGAAAGGATGTAATTTACTTAAGGAAGCATCAGTGATGGACCACAAACCAACCCATAAGTCATTCTGGTGTAATGCCACAAAGAGAGACGCAGATTCACACAGTGGAACGTGAAAAAAGTGAATTTTGAACTTCTAGATCATAAAATGTGCATTATGTGCCAAAGCAATGTTGGAAAGAAACGTGTGCAGAAAGTGAAACTGAAAACAATATATTTTTTAAATGTGTGGGTGAGTCATAAAGATGGGAACAAAAACAAAAATTAAACATTATACATCTGTGAACACTGGAGTCTCTATGGAACAATTCAGAAACAATTTATCCGTCAAAGGAAAACAGAAAGAGTAGAGTGTCTTCACAAGCATTCCTGGAATTAAGATGCAAGGAGGTTTAAAATACAGCCAATGATACTTGGAAAGTAACAGGAAGCACTCCGTCTATTTGGAGATACTGTCCCTTCTCTGGGGCGGGCAGTGTGGAGGAGAGAATGGAAACGAGGGCAGTGAGCCATTTTGTGGATGAAATTACTCAAATAAGCATGTGCCTTGGACCTTGAGTCCACTAACACCCTGTGTGTCAGTGTGTGTGCATTGTGTAAAGAATTGCATGTGCAAAAAAAAAAAAAAAAAAAAAGATTGGGTAAAATGTTCTTTCAATGGGAACAAGACGCTCATTAAAAGCAAAAGATAGTAAATATATGCAGTGCGTGTGTGTACAACATTTGACTCTCTCCAGAGGCGGTGTGTTAACATCCTGGCTCAGTCAGAAGCTATGACTCCTCCTGTTATATAACCCTGCATGTGGCTTTGCTTCTGGAGAGGAAAGAGCTGGGGTGGGGGCAGCCCTGAAGGCAGAGCCCCCTTATGAACTGCATCATGTGAACACAGTGACTAAAACCGGCAGTAGAGAACACATGCACTTGTAACTTTGTGAGTGAGGGATGCTTTTAGGCGGTGAGAGTGGCCGTTTCTGTGTCTGTCTCAGAGGTACCATGTGACAAATGTTACAGTGCACACCGCGTGTGTGGTCCCAGCATTTCAAAAAGCTAGTGTCTATCTTTGTGGTCACAGAGCGATGCTGTTGGTCCTGGGCTGCTCGGGAAAGCAGAACAGTGAGTTTGAGGGGTCGTCACAGTCGTCGGGCAGCCCAGGGTCCGCTGCCAGTGGATTCCTGCTAATGACCAAGTCCAGGGCGGCTCCTGCCTCTATAATTAGAGGTACAGTTAGACAGCAGTCCAAGTCTCTGGTCCTGGCACGGTTCACCTGGAAGATTAGAATCAAATAAATCCATTTCTTTAAAAAGGCAAAAAGTACAAATTAATAGCCAAGAGTGCGGTATAGTTGAGGAAAGATGAGATCATCCGTACCTGAAGAATGCGGTCGAAAGGTTTTAACCCTGCCTGGTCAGCGGGGCCATCGGGGCGGATCATGTTGACATAAACCCCTTTCTCCAGGAGCCCGTCTGATACACTAAAACCAAAGTCATGGCTGTCGAGGTCTTTCCTCATAGTCACCTGCAAACACAAGGGGACCTTAGAGTTACACAGAGATTGTACAGGTAGGCGTACATTCATAAATATAATTTTTCTAGGCTTTTACGCATGAGCCTTTATGAAAAACCTCTTGCAATTTAGTATTTGGGGCATAGATTTGCAAAATGGTCAAAATTGATATAGCAGATAGCTAGATATCCTGGCTTTTAGTGCAAAGCATGAAAAGTCCTAAATCATTGGATCCTAGTAATAATGCCACACAATAGCATATTTCATTAGATCTTGCTGCCTCCTAAATGCCTGCAACTTCCAAACTGCACAACTCAGGTTTCTGCACAAAACAGGCTTCAAGTTAAAAACTTAAAGGCTCCAAGATGAAGAGGAGACAACTGTCAGACTAGACCAAGCTCCCTACAGAGTCTCAGAAGACATTGTAACAATTTTCAGAGTGTTATTTTCTAGGCAGAGTAAACAAAGAGAAAAAAATGCTACCCTCATATAATACCACTCTCATATCGGTCCATTCAATATGAGGCTAAAGCCAGGGGACAGTTATCTTAGTGTAGAATAAAGACTGGCAATAGGAAAAAAACACTAGCCTGGGTCTTTAGGCTTGGATGCTAAGCTATGCTAAATAACAGCTGGTTGCAATTTCATATTCAACAGACATATGGCACAGGGGTATTTATCTTCTCATCTAACTTTTGGGAAAGAAAGTGAAAAAACACATTTTCCAAAATGTGGAACTATTACTTTTATTTTGCAGCAGGATGAAAACGCAGATGGTGAACACAATAAAGCTATGATCATCAATAAAATATATTATATAAAACTAGAAGGGCACTGAGAGCCCAGACTTCAAACAAGGCTGTTTCCATAAGTGAAACATAATGAGGCTATTTGCCCTGTGACTCGGTTCTGCTCCAAAATGTTATGGATTCTGTCTCGGCCCATGCTACAGCCTTCTACCAAGTTTCAGGAAAATCGGGGCAGAAGTTTTTCCGTAATCCCGCTGACAAACTAACCAACAAGTGGAACTGAAAACATATTACAATTGTTGCACATTTTTTTGTATTGTATGCCACAGATCTGTACAGGTTTTTAAAAATGTTTTTATGGTGTCCACTGTCTGTCGTCTACACAGTTAACGTTTTCACAGCCTCCCGTGTCTGTGTCATGTTTCTCTTTAGACACTATAACAAGGTCAGCACTGTAACAAGGTCAGCTGGTTTAACAAGAAACGGCTTTAAAAAAAAAAAAAAAAAAGGACTTCACAGGACTTTCCATGATATCAATGTGTCAACTCAAAACATTTTTAATTTCCACACTGCAGGTCGGTGACGCTCTCTGTTATTACTGCCCCAGTTAGAGCCCAGTCAGTCACTCCGTTAAATAAGACACGCCGAGATGCACGGATGACACCAAACACGGCGTCTCAGTGAGCACACAGGCACACACTGGGGTCACAGCATGTTGTATAACGAGTGTTGTGTGTTTTTGTTGTACACACTGCAAGTCCTGACTGGCCAGGTATCCACTGGGTCCAGTTACACTGTACAACAGACACAGCGAGTGAAGTGAAGGAGGCACGCAGGTATAAACGTCACAATCTGCAGATTCCCTCAGGACGCTGTTGTTTGTACCGTGTTCGTTATTCAAGCTGTGAGTGCAGTTCACTGATCAATCAATGATCACATTTTCATCTAAATGTTTCTTTAGATTACAGTAGAATTATATAGTGCATATGGGGTACAAGTAAAATACAAAATTGGGTATGCTAGTACAAGCGAATGGGAAAAGTGTTTAGATAATAAGGGAGTAAGAGTAAGAGGGAAATTGGGTACATTATAAACCTACTTTTTTTCTTTTTCACATCAGTATTGTTGCTGGGGATCTGAACATTAGGCTAATTGTGGGAATAGGTGTGACCCTTTACAGCTATATCTAAAAAATTGTTTATTTGTATATTTTTTAATTGATAAAATACTGGGCAACAGTTATGTCGTTTTGGGATCCAGTGTAGGATCAATGTGATGATCAATACTGAGATTAGGCAAGCTTTTTTTTGTCTCATATTATCAGATATTACTTTGTCGTTTGGCTCCTTTCATGACATTGTAAAAGGACATAGATTAAGTTGGTTCCCTGTAATAAGTTAGTTATAGGTCCATCCTAAATGTTTGTTCCCTGTACTACTTCCCTTATATCCACTTGTAGATAGAAAGTATTTAATTGGTACTCCTCATATACAAACAAATGTAACTGTAATTTGTTGTAATCTAAAGCAGGGGTCTTCAATGTTTTTCAAACCAAGGACCCCTACCTGAAAGAGATGGAGCAGGGACCTCCTTACTACATATGTATAAATTACTCTGGGCCTACAATAATGTGTAGGGCGGGCTACAGTGCCATGTATAAACAAACAACCTTTCAAAACATTATCAAACAATAAATTGGCGGCAACCCTGCAGTAAGTCTGAGGACCCCTAGATGTCACGGACCCCCTGTGGAAGACCCATGATCTAAAAGCAATACTGATTGTGAACTTCCCTAACAAAACTACCTTGTGCAGTGCCAGAGCGGTAGGGGACAACATATCAGAGGGGTCCCCTCTGCCCCGGGATGGTACGTCTCTGGCCCCGGTCAACATGTTCAGGTTGCTTTTGTTCTTGGACTCGCCGTGCATTCCTTCCCTCTTAATGGGACTCATTTCAGAACGAAACATTGAGTCGTTGCTGGTCTTGGTTTCCTCTAGGTACAGACTGAGAGCGCTACCCGTCATGGATGCCTAAAAAAAGCACAATATTAAAAAGGGATTGTTAGAGCATCATGTATTAAAAAAGACAAAAAAATAAAAATAAAACTTTCATTCGGACAGCACAACATAATCTCTCATGAAGTATACACAGAGCCTGATTAGAGGCAAAGCCTTCCTGGGTCAGTGTGGCAGCAGGAGCCCGGCCTGTGTTGTCAGATTTAATAACAGATTACACTCTGGCGATTATCATAATGCTTCATCTGGCATGGTCTTTTAGGTTGACACCGGTCTATGAAAACATGAGATGGAGTGGAAGAGAAACAGGGGGGTGGTGATGACAGGCGGGCGTACCTCCAGCTCCCTGAGAATCTCTGACTGGCCGCAGGTCTCGAGGTCCTGCAGAGCCTGGGACCAGAAGCTGTCTTCTTGGTTCAGGGTGCCATGGCAACGAGGGGGGCTGATGAATCTATGACAACGCAGGAACCAGAACATGAGAGCAGCCCTGCGGGTCTCGAGGCCGGTGTGCCGCTTACAAGAGGCAGCATGGGAAATGCAGTTTTTGGGCTGCGTGCTGGAGAATCCCTTTGAAAATCTCCCAGGACCACATTGATGGTTTTACTGTAAATTCTCTCACATGGGGGCAAAACGACGAGGAGTCCGCTAGATTAGATAAAGCCTTTAAAAAGAGTTCAATTCCACAAAAGCCCCCCCAAAAAAGATGAAAATTTAAAGCATGTGACACAAAAGTTCAGAAAAAAAAAAAAAAAAAAAAAAAAAAAAAAAAAAAAAAGGAAGTGTGAAGAGACAGATAAGGCTGATGTATCCTTGGGCGCTTTTTTGTGGAAACGTTTTTGTTGTAGACAAGGGGTGACAGAAAAAGATGCATCTATGTGAAACACCAAAGAGCTCGTGGGCAGTTAGTAAAGCAGATGAGAGAGAGAATACCTGAGAAAGAAGAGAAAAGGACAGTTTTGGAAAAGCACATGAAAGCATACACAAAATGAAGAAAATGAAGAAAATGCAGTTTTGCTTTTGTCAATGAACCCAAAGAGGGGAAACAAAAAAAAGAAAAAGAAAAAAAAAAAAAAATCAAAAAAAATCAAAAAGGCTCTTTTTTATACACAGGGGTGGAAAAGTACTCAGATCCTTTACTTTAAAAGTACCAATACAACAATGCAAGACATATATTTGGACTGTTCCCTAATCTTTGCTTTTATTGTGAAATATTGGATAACTCTACCTCTTTCAGACCCAAACTGTTATTTATTTAAATGAAACAATGTCAGAAGTTTCACATTTCTCATTGCTAACAACTTATTGACACCTGAAACATAAAAAGGGGTAACAACGAGGGACTGACATTTTTGTCAGGGGTCACAAACTAAAAAAAGTTTGAAAACCACTGATTTAATCTTTAACAATGTGTTGTTAGATTATCTGTAAACTGATTATGTTTTGTGTAAAAGCTTTATCTGTATCGCAACTATATTTGCCAAATATATGTAGAGTAAAAATAGCAATATTTAAGAATTGCACAAAATATCCGAGTCTTGAATAAATCGACCTTCATCTACCGCTTGTACACAGAATAAGATTGAAAATAAATATAAACTTAACAAAAAAACACTTAAAGCTTCACTGACATGAAACACGATGTTGACAGGAAGTAAACTGCAGGCCTGAGCACTTACCCAGGTATATTATCCCACTCATCCTCAGTGAATCTCCCGTCATACAGCGCTGAGTGGTGGACGAGGCCTGCAGAGCTGGAGCTCGTATGGCTCCTGTGCTTTGTGCGTCGCCACTCATTTGGATTGAGTAATATATCGGATGCTTTGTGAAGATACGTCCCTGAAACCAAAAAAAAATAATAATTCACTGACCTCATTAGATGCAAGACAGGAAATGGGTCATTTATATACAGCAAGCATCCAGTGGACCTCACCTTGGCTACCGTAGCCTGCGTCAAACCCTGAGCTATCCCAGGAGCTCATTGCAGAGTCTAAACTGGGCAGAGTGGCGGAGTAGACCTCTGAGTGTTTACTGGTCTTCTGGGAGTCTGTCAGGTCATCCTCTGTGTCACTTAAAAACCCAGCTTCTCTGTCCAGAGGCCGCCGGCCATCAGACTCTAGCAATGAGCAAACAGTGAGTCAAGTCATCATTCAATTCCTGTTTTCACTACATCACTTTCGCCACCTTTAAGCCTCAGAAGAAACTAAATCAATGCACTTTTTCAAAGCATATCAACACTCACTTATTTTCTCTATTTTACAACCTTATTTTTTGTGATTTGTACACTTTGTCTCTTTAGTTATTGTGTTCATTTTCTCTCTTTTTCCTTCTCTTCTCCATTTCTTGTAAAGCACTGTGGGACTTTTGGAAAAGTGCAAGTTTGCTTTCTTGCTATGAGATCAAGAGGAAATGACGCATGATTGGCGAAGGAAACATTGGCCCAACTGGGATGGACAAAATAGATTATCTACAGACTAAAATTATGGAAACAAAAAATGTTATTAATAAGAAATAATGTTTTAGCCTATTTATTTCATTTCTCTTTTTACCCTTTTTCTCAATTTCTCTTTTTTTTCCTTTTGCCTGTTTCTTTGTTTTTTGTTGTAAATTTTTTTTCGCTTTTGTCTCCATTTGTAAGATCATGTTTGCAAACCACTATGAGTAATCAAAGGGAAATAAATTATAAATTGAGATAAAATAAAATAAAAAAATAAAAACATACGGTCTGCTTGTTTTTTGATTTTGAGGGTGACTGACTCCCCGGCCATCTGCAGGAGGTGGATGGCCTCGCTCAGTGGCTTTCCTTTCAGACTGACCCCGTTGATGGCCAGGACTCGGTCCCCTATATGGATGGCCCCTGTCCTGCAGGGTTAGCAGAGGAGACAGAGATATCAGAGTATACCAGACAGTACAACAGACGGGCCATGGAAACCTGTCAGACTGCCAGCGCGCTGACTGGGACGGAAACAAAGAGGCTTCTTGTTAGAGAAAAAGACGAGACAGACATTGTTTACTGTCTTGTTTATTTTAAAAAATGTTTCTAAAAAAAAAGGAAAAAGGGAAATTTTACAAGCCTCAACCTAATGCAAGTGTCACCATCTTCTCAAATAACTCTTTACCCACGACCTGTCATTCCTCACCTCTCTGCCAGGCCTTTCTTGGTGAGGCCAGAAATGACGATGGGGTCAAAGGGCTCCTCTGTGCCGGAGATCGTGATGCCCAGTGGTCCGTTATATCTCTTCAGCTCAACTGTGTAGATTATAGAGCCCGACATCTCCAACTCATCTACAGCACATGGGTAGACACCAAACATAAGATTCAAGATTATACATAAATTATAAACCCTATGGAGCTAGAAAGCAATATATGATAAAAATATATATATATATATTTAAAAGGTTGTGCAAATTGACAAATAATAGCAGCTATTTAACCCAACAGAGCATTACCTTACAAATGGTGGTGGAAGAAGTTTTCACATCCTTTACAAAGTTAAAGTACGTGAAATGACTACGTGTAGTAAACTACGTCATTTCACTTTCCTTCATTTTCTATGATGTTAAACTTAATACATTTGGAGTTTGTACTGTTGGGTGACAAAACATGACATTTGTATGTGTCAACTTTGCGCTGGGAACCTGTGATAGACATTTGGTTAAATCTTCTTACATGCATGAACAATTAACAGCCATTGTTTGAGAGAAAAAAACAAAAAACAAAAGCTAAAAGCAAATCATTGTTACTTGCAGCTCCAGTCCAGTGGTTCCCAACCTAGGGGTCAAGCCACCTCCAAAAGGTTCACAAGAAAAATCTGAGGGGTCGTGAGAGGATTTGTGGGGTCGAAAGAAGAAAGAGTTCAAAGTTCAAATATACCAAGTTTATTTTTTAACATCTCTCCTAATCTTTGCTTTTTGTGAAGAAAAAAAAAAAATCCAGTTATTTAATTGAAACCAATGGAGAAGTTAAAAAGGGAAAATCTATTTTTGGTGGAACTGCCAACATCTTATAGACAATTACAATGTGTCAAGAGGCTGGATACAGCTTTTTTGTAGGGGGCCATCAGCCAAAAAGGTACAACTGGTTTACTCTTTGCTCATGTAGAGTACTTTATAAATGTATGCGTCTTTATGTAAATATTAATCTGAACAGTAACTAGTACACTTTCAGATAAATGTAGTGAAGTAAAAAATACAATATTTCCTCTGAAATGTAGTGGAGTTTAAGTATAAAGTTGCCTCAAATGGACTCAAATACTTTAAGCACCTGAAAATTGTACTTCGGTAAATGAGTAATTTGAGGATTATTGTACCAATGTTGTCCTCATCTTTCTGGATTCGAAGTTTGACCATGTCCTCGGCCTGCTGCAGGACGTGCATGGCGTCCTCCATGGTGCAGTTCTCCAGACGCACACTGTCGATGGCCAGCAGCCGGTCTCCAGGCTCCAGAGTGCCTGTTCTACCGGACACAAGAGCGAGAGGATCACAGCTATCAACCGGGACCAGGGAGCCGCTCCTCCTGACTCAGTACGAGAATCCTATTAGCGTTAGTGTCTCAGCGGGATTCTTTGGGGGTCATCATAACCTCACCCTCAACCTGATCAACACTGAGCCATTCTGAAATGTAGCTGCTCCGCTCTACTGATCCAGTTATGAGAGCTGAATCCAATTAGGTTTGTATTACACAGTGGATTCACAAAACAATTTTATTTTGTTGATGACATAATCCCACACAGGCCTAGAAAAACCTAGTTTACCCCGAACTGTAAACTGTTGGGGAAGAATTTCTCCCTGAAGTGACCTCAAAGCTACAGACCATTTTTGTATTTACAAAAAAATGTTTATGATATAGTCCTGCGAGAGCAATAAAAATATTCAGCAATGAACCATTAGCTTTTCAGTTGAAGTTATATCCAGAGAAACATAATTATAGTTTGTATTTCACAGTACTACTCAATGGATAAGACGGATGTCATCAAGCCTTCCATTAGAAAAGACAACTTGCATATTAAAAAGGCTAAACAGTATATCTTTGAGAATATATGGTGGCCCTTCATTAATTACATTTAGAATGAACAGAAGATCAAGCAAATGACTCATATCTGTGGACAATGCATTTTCCCCCTCCTAAATACTTGTTATATTTTGCATCCATTGCAATAAATGACACTACATTTTGTAAAGATTACCATTTATGAAAACATGAGGAGCATTCTTGTTTTGAGTCTTTTTTTCTTTGTTTTGTGTCAATGCAGAAATTGTAGGTTGTGTTCTATGAAAGTAAAAGGCTGCATTTCTTGGTGTTAAACACTCAACTAAGAATATTGTGGAAAGAAAAGTTCATGAGTAATATCATGGTCGCTGTGTAATGATAGGACATACCTGTGTGCTATGCTTCCTTTCCTGATGTCAGAGATGATGAGGGGCTTGCCAGGTTTCTTACTTGCTGGTAAAACAGAAGGAAAATTAAAGTGTTTTTTATTTTAGGGTGATCTGATCTGATGATAAAACCATTTGAAATAACTCAACTTCCTTTTCTTTTTGTTGCTCTAATCATACTTGGCATTTGTTTATTTAGGGCACAAAGAGTAATGATGAATGCTGGTACAGGCCATCATTATTCAGAGATAATGAGGTATGTGCCCTTGTGGTTTTGCAAGCCTGAGTTTTATGGATGACAGAACATTGATTCGAAAGGCATGCAGGTCTGTGGAGTACTATTGAGCAACACTGCCCCCTGCTGTATATCTCGTTCCTCACAAGCTCACCACTGATGGTGATGCCCAGCTCCACTCCTCTCCTCTTGGGTAGTTTAACGTGGAAGGTGCCGCTGCTGGGAACCACAGACTCTAATTGGGATATAAAAAAAAGGGAAGATAAATGTAAGTAGGAAGGCACAAAGTCACTCAGAGATCTCACAATATAAGAATATATCTCCACAATATGATACCTGCAACATCGAACTCAATCTCCACTGTGACCTTATTGGCCAGAGCGGAGTCTCTGAGCAGCTGATGGGCTTCCTCCAAAGTGCCATCTTCAGTCGGGACCCCATTAATGGACAACAGGCGGTCCCCAACCTGCAGCAGCCCACACCTTCACACAGAAAAACACACACAAAAAAAGGCTTAAAGTAGAAATGAAGCTCCTGTGAAAGACTGTTTTCCCCACACAACAGTTCTAGTAATTAAAAAAAAAAAAAGCAATATACATTTTTAGAATAAATGGAATTGGGTGTAAATGTATATAAACAGGATAATTACAAAAAGTGTGTTAATAAATAAAATGGATACCATTTCAACTAGGGCTGCAATTAATTTATCATTTAAAATGATTAATTAATGCTGTGTCGAATTTCCTCAAACAAAAAGTGAAAAATTAACTTCACAATTTCCAAGAGCCAAAGGTAACGTCTTCAACTTAGTTAGTTAAGCTCTATTCAGTCAGGAGGTTTTCTGGCTAAGCCTAATACGGTCTAATACAAAACTCCTGCAATAAATCCTTCCATAAGAAAGTTAAAATGTATAATGTTTTTTTGCTGAAATTATTTTAGGAGTTTCATTTTGTGGTGCTGTTGACCTGTATTGCATTGTTCGTCATTGATATAAATGCGTTTGAAGAAATACAATAAACAGCTGTTGACATAAAGAAAGCATTCATCACACAAACTAATTAAAACAGTTTTAACAAGTATTAGTAAAAATACAAGCAGTAGAACTTTAACGATCCTCACAGGAATGAGCGTCGAACTTGAGTTTTCTTTTTGTTGCAGAAACAAGTCTTCCCTTGTTTTTGTCTAACCAACAGTTTAAAAAGGTAACGCTATTTAATTAAAGATTATATAAAACCCCAAAAATACATAAATGTATCATGTTTAAAGAGGCTGGAGGCAGCAAATGTGTAATTTTTGTGCTTCATAAATGACTCGGATTACATTTCTGTTGATTAACTAAATGATTATTCTACTAATCGTTACAACATGCCCACACTAGCATCAGCAAGTATTTGGATTTCTGCTTTCAGGGAAAGGATCCTGACGAGTGGCAGCCAATGTGACGCCACACGTCACATACGCTGAATGTTTAAAATGCCATCTTTAAAATGACATGGCCTCTAGGCTTGACATAAACACACGGACCTTACTTGAACTTGTAAAACCTCAGCAAACGAGCTCATACAGAAAACAAATCCCACATTATCACACATTTAAACCAGACCCCTAATTGCAAGGACAAACACCGAAGCACTGTCAACTGATATTAATTCAATAACCACCGCTGCTCGTTAACTTTGTATGGAGGCGGAGACTCCAACATCACAGTCGGATGCTGTATTTGAGTCACTCCTGTCCAACTGCTGCAGGACTAATCGTGTTACAAGACCCAGGGGACACGGCCCTGCACTGCCGGAACACACACCATCATTAATCTTGCAAGACAAGGACAGATACAACACACTGGCTCGATCAGGGCTGTGTGTTAATTACTGCAACATGCAGTCTCGATCAATACAATGCTACATACCAATATAGAGGGCTATACACCATTACACTGTAAATAACACTGGCTGAACCAATGACTCATGTATAATGTGAGAAATCGGCTACTGGGGACAGCTGCTCCTCAAAGTTTGTCAGAAACACTTTCAAGACGACAGTAACTTTCACTATAAATTACTGAGAACATCTGTCGAACGCTTGACATTTTGGTCAATGACTCACTAAAGGGAATAAACCATTACAATCCCAAGTGCTGACGAGCACTAACGTTTTTAACTTGAGACCACTTAATGTAAAATATAATATAAAGATATTTCAAATCAACGGTCTTCAGATAGGTACGCTCGTATTTAAAATGCATTAACAATTCACTTCCCATTTCCTTTCACTTGGTCTCAGATCCACCGTTATTATATATATAATATATATCACCAGATCTGTTGATCTTCTATATAGTCAGTTCTACAGAACTAGCCTTGGTCAGTTTTCAATTAGGTACAGAGGCACAGTCTATATAAAAACAGCTTTTCTGCTCCACTTCAGTCACTCCTCATGTCGCTAGTTAACGCTAAACAAGTTACAGCTGGGGCTGATGGGAATGCCATTAGATTCAAGGTGATTTGTTCATAAAGTATACAACAAATTAAAGTTTTAAAATCACAATTCATCCTGATGGGGACATGGATGTGAGAACCAAATTTCATGACAATCCATCCAATAGTTGTTGAGGCATTTACTCAGAACCAGAAGTGTCCACCTTATGATGACACGAGAGGAAAAGTCAGGGGATCACTTAAGTCAGTGGGATGCGTCCCCTGGGTAACATGAATGTCTGTGAAAAATTACATGACAATCCATCGATAAGTTATTGCGGTATTTCAGTTTGAACCAAAGTGGTTGACCAACCGACCGACAGTTGGACCTGCCATCTAGAGCCTCACAGCTAGTGTTTCCAAGTGAAGATAAGATGAAAGTCTGAAAAAGTATGTTCTGCTTTTAAAATCATCTTCTGCCCACTTCTGTAGGTCAGGACCCCAAAATTTGGGAACCACAGCATTAGACAAATGCCGCTCTCATGCTCCTGCCTTCAGCTGAAATACTCATTGAGACACAAGGTTAAAATTAGTCCTTTTTCACATGCGGCTGAATGATTAGCCCTGGAGCCATCTAGATTCAAGGTGACTCCATTCATGATACTTGTTTACTCGTGAGGTGTCTCGGTGTGTTACCTCTCAGCTGGGCTGTCGGGCTCAATAAAGCGGATGACTGGGGGTGCAGACAGGGTTTCTGTGGCAAAGACACCTCCCTGCAGCTGGATCCCAAAACCTGTGAGTGGATCCCCCCTCAGGACGACCTCGCTTGTTTCCACATGAAAAACCTGCCCCCCTGGCCCGACAGAACTGGACGCCAGAGATACTGAGGGACGGAGAGGGGGGGGGAGGGACATCAGAAAGAGATATTTGTGGAGAAGTGGCAGATAAATGGCGCAAGAGAGGGATTGTGGGAGACAAAAAAAAATGGAGTATAAGCGGAAAAGACATCCACAGAGACGACATGGGAATGGAGAGGGAATGAGTCACTGTCATAGTTTACGTCAGTCATGTTTACGTCAGAGATCAGCCAAGTCTGTTCACACACTGAGGGGGCGGAATAGGAAGGAAAGGTGTTATAACTGTGCTGCGAAACATGTTTAAAGGGCGAGTTTGCCGAAATGACAAAAAAACAACATATTTTCTCACTTATCCTCTTGTGGCATCTCGCCCTGCAGATAGATTTTAGTTTTATTTATCTGGGTTCTGAGATTTCTGCCTCCACTCACTCACTACAATGGCTGTACTGTAACACGGCTGTATTTGGGCACACAATGCTTTCAGCTCAATGCTAATGCTCATATTGACCATGCTGATGTTTAGCAGGTGTAATGTTTACTATGTTACTGTTTAATTTATATTGTGTTAGCTTAGAAACATTTGCTATTCCCATAGACTGTATAGGCAATTTCACCCTAAACACAAAGTACAGCTGAGGCTGATGGGATGTCATTAGTTCTGCAGGTTGTTTGGTTAAAAACCAAAAGTATTGGACACATTGACAGTTGTACCTGTTAGATGAAAAGTTGAGGAAAGTTTCATGTTGTGTTTTCAAATGAACATCTTTCTACTGAAAAAATAGTCTTTAAAAATGGTTGTTTCTGACAGTGATGACAGTCTGTGGATTATCTTTATTTAACAATTACTACATTATTTACCTCTTTTCTTTTTAGTAAATTAATGTGTCTATTGCAAAAGCAGATCAAAGCCATTCTTAAAATGAATAAACTAACCAGTTTGATTGATATTCCCTGCAGTGCAAAAACAATAAAAAAAAAAAACAATTAAAAAAACATGATTTAGGAAAGTATCCATTTTTGCAAATGAGACCTTCAAACTGCCAAAAAGTAATGAAAGGCGTTTGAATTACAGAGACGTCTGGAGAGGCGTGTTCAGTGCTTTGCACATCACAAACAAATCTCTTTCCCCTCCATTGTAATAAGTTGGAGGCAGACATTTCATCGACACTCAGTTGCCAGTTTATGATTAGGTACATCCAGCTAAAAGTAATGCAGTCTGATACAACGGCCCTGCAGTAAATACAGAGAGGCGTTTCTCTTATTTAGCCTACCCTCTTTGATAAAAATGGGGTGGACAAAATAATTAATTTGGTTAAATTGACCCTTTATAGTGGTAAAAAAAAAAAAAAAAAATGGATGAAAAAAAAAAATGCAGAGGCAGGCGGCTTATCATACGTGAGCTTTTGTGGTCCTTCTTCCTGTTCCTCCTCTTTCCCGTCGAGCTGCGGGGGCTGTTGGGAGTGTTTGGAGGGATGGGGCAGGGCAGCGTGTTGCTACCCTGGCTACTAAAGCCTGAGGTTGCTGTGGAGGAAGGAGAGAAGCCACCGCTCACCAGAGCTGAAAGGAGACATAGCACTACACGTATCAAAAGGCTGGAACAGTCAGATTAAACCAAATCACTAGGACATTTTTATTCACGTCTACAGCATCAGCATACGCTCAAGGGAACATGCAACTAAAGAAAGAACTGTGGTTACAGTGTTGGGAGTAAAGCTCTTGGAAAAGATTTAACAAACGTGATGAAGAAAAGTCTCCTGCTATGGTGTCTTGCCAGCAGCAGTGCTGTCACAAGTGATAACTTACATTTGCAGTGGTCCTGCTGGTTGTGTGGGTGGCTTGGGCTGCTCCATGTCTTGCCGTGGCTGGCATGTGGGGGATGGCAGTAGTTGCTGCTTTGGTCCCAGTGATGATGGTTGCTCTTCTGCACTTTTACTGCAGCAATACAGAGGCAAACACATCCATTAAGTAAACCAGATCTGCTCCTATATTGTGCACTTTTCTAAATTCTAACCATGAAATCACGCTTTCATTCCCATGTCTAAATTTGTACCACACCGCACAGAGCCTGGAGGGTAATTCGGAGCAGAGTAATTGATATCTAATGTTTTTGTCATGGTACATTAGATTAAATCCTGTGGTTTAATGTATTTTGATGAGCATCTGAGAATCAGTTAGGCACACAGAGCTGAATTGGCTGAATGGGAAGTGATGGAAAAGAAAATCTTACTTTTACTAGAAAGCTTCCGAAAAGCCAAGTGCAAACTAGAGATCATTTTTATAATTTCATTCTCAAAAGAGCCTGAAGGTGTAAAAAGAGTATGAGTAAGTTGACCGCTTGGCATCATGTTGTTGTGTTCAGCAGGAAGTGATACTGGCTGTTGGAGGCGTGTGGCTTGACCTTGATTGTGCACAGCTGAAAGCTTGATTGCTGATGATGCAGGGAGTCTGTTTCTGCACCTGATTGACAGACAGCTTGGTCTAAACATGTTTCAATTTAATCTGGTGTGATTCATATTCATGTTTTAAATTTTTTTATTTTTTTTGCAATTCTCTTGACTTTTCCCAAAATGGAGAGTACAGATAGTTAATTCTGAAAGGCATTTTATCCCTTGCGTCAAAGCTTGTATAACAGTGCATTCAGTCAAACTGTATATGAAAAATGTTTAAAAAGGGAAACAACTAACCTCTTGTATGACACATCACCTCGATAATTAACTTTCCTTAGATTCATGCAGCTAAAATTGTCACAGAGCATTACATGTGACAGTAATCCTTGCTGCTTCATTTGCAGGGGTCTAATCTCCAACAACGTGCTCACATGGATGGAGGATTTGCTTGAAACATGGATGACTGCAGTTGTGCCTGGGACGCTTGCCATATTCAGGAACCTGGTTAAATCCAACTGTATATCATCAGAATAAAAGCAGGAGAACCCGCGGCCCTATTTGGAGAACCGGATCTATCGGACTCAATCAAACCTGTGAAGCTTTGGCTCTGACAGCTTATGTTAAGCTCACCTAGGGGAAGCTCTCCAAAAAAATGGTGTTTTCGATCGGCGGTGGTGGAAAGAAACATTAACTCCTAATCTCTCAGTGGCCATATCAGCCTTATTAAATCCCCAGAGAAGATTAGACAAATTGCATCTTATAATCATGCCTTATCCTGGGGGGGTGGGGGAGCTGTGAAAATATCATTTTATCATAACGTAATGGCGCCTTATTCAAGAAATTAATCATTATTGAATAGAAATTTTAAAAGACAAGATGTATGCCTGACATTTCATAGAGAAGTGATACATGTGCTTCGCTTTGAATTAAGACAGTTCAGTGGTCAACAGAAGCCAATGGAAGTATTTCACCAGGCCGTCTTGAAAAGTATTACATTGTGTGCCTTCTTCAGAGGATTTAACACTGTATAAATATCCGACACTTATGATAACAAATAAACCAGTAAATAAGGATAAAAGACAGACGGAAGTTTGGCAAAACGAAAGTGAAGCGCTGCCGACTGGACCAGACAAAAAACGGACAAAGACAAATTGCAGAAGAGAAGATTCAGTGCCCGCCAGAGAAAATAAACCACATCTTATTCCCTTTGTCGTGGTGTATGATTCTTCCCATGCTCACATGTTAAGGAGCCCCTGCAGCTGCTGACCCAGAAATAAGTCTGCAGAACATGATCTCTGACAGAGAAAGTGTGTGTGTGTGTGTGTGTGTGTGTGTGACAGGGTGATTCACAGTTCATGTGAGAAGGCAGCTGGGAGGCAGCCAGGATCTTTACAGCTGTAGGTAGAATAGCTGAGAGCAGAGCAGTCACATATGGTGAGGGCAACACGCTGGAGCTCCGGCCTTTATACTGTATAGTCTCCACAATGTACACACAGAACTACCTCGCAGGATTTAGTGCTGAAACAATTAGTCAGTTAGTCATCATTGTCCACTGTGAATCCTTGGCATCGTCCTGCAAATTTGCACTCGAGTATATACAAATTGTTTTTGTATCGTTTGCCTTACAATTGTGACACAGAGTGTGTACATTTTTTACGTACTAAAAAAACTCCACGCCACTGGACACACATATTTCAATAATTATATAACATACAGTGGTGTAAGAAGTACTAACATTTACTTTACTTAAGTAAAAGTACCACTATAACATGGTAAGAATAAAAAAGAGTCCTGCATTCAAAATCCTTCTTCAGTAAAAGAACAGAAGCGTTGTAAGCAAACTATACTTAAAAGCATCGAAAGACAAATGACTTGTTCTGCAGTAAAATGTGCCCTGTGACTGATATATTATCATACAATACATTTTTAGTTTATCTATTTTTTATACAGTTTTGTTTTGTCAAGTGGTTTCAAAGCTGCTACACAAATCTCTTTTCATTTTTACAACCTATTTAATCTTTTGGCAACAGGCCAAAAGGTTGTAAACCACTGATTCTCGTTTCATCTTTAACAATGTAGTCTACTCTATACTCCCATCATATGTTTATTATTGTAAACTGAATATCTTTTGGTTTTTGACGGCCAAAAACAGGACATTTGAAGACGTCAGCTTGGGCTCAGGAAACTTCTAATAGGCATGTACAACCATTTTCAGACATTTTATGGCTATACAATTAATTGTTTAATGAATAATATCAACAATTTAAATATTTGTAAGTTGCAGCCCTAACTGAGTTATAGTCACACTTGTCACTTGCTTTGTCTGAAGTGACTTCCTCTTTCTCTCTGAAGTACCTCACAGAGTCTTATTTTTTGTGTCGCGTCCAGGACGTACCTGTGTCTTGCGGCCTGACAGGAAGTCTGCTCTGATTGGCCGGGAGAATCTCCAGTTTTACGACATCAGAAGTGCTGGCAAGCAGCTGCGTGGCCTCCATCAGAGAGCAGTGCTCCGTGCTGGTCCCGTCTATAGACAGAAGGATGTCCCCTGCGTGCAGCGCTCCACACCTGAGAGAGTGAGGAAGAAGTGCAGATTGTGTCAGGAAAGCTTTTGTTTATTGAAAAGCTTCTGTGGAGCAGTGTACTGTAAGAGGCTGGTTTCACCTTTCCACCACGCTGGCTGCCTTTATCTTGTCAATGATTATAACTTGTTTGCTCCTGTATATTGTTGTGGTGAGGCTGATCCCGAGGCTGGCGGAATGACCTTTCACTATCTCCACCAGCAGAGGGCCTGAGGCTTGCTGCACTGCCTCTGAAACAGATAATACACACAGATATGAGGGCCTACAAGATATGTATACATAATATATATATATATTATATATACAGTGGTGGAATATGACAAAGTATATTTGCTCTGTACTGTAATTAAGTAAAACTTTGACATACTTATGTTTTACTTGAGTATTTCCATTTTATGCTACTTTATACTTCTACACCACTAAATCTCAGGAGGGAAACATTGTCATTTTTACTCCACAACATTTATGAAAAAATTATAGTTCATGAAATTCATATCCACTCGTACGATATGGTTCACTACCATACTACTTATCTACAGAAGTATACAAAATATTTAAAATGGGCTCCACAGAGTGTTACTGAATACAGTCCGGACAAACATCAGAGAGGCACAACAGGTCGCTCATACAGAAGAGGAGATGTCAAAGTAAACTGAATGGTGGACACAGAGGGACAGACAGAAGGGAGGACAGAGCCGACGTGCTGCCTTTGAGCACGTCACTGCAGAGGCACAGAGGGGATAGTTGCTCCATGCCAAACCTATTAAACAGTGAGAGAAAATGTTTTATTTCTAAACGGTGCCTAATTTACATGAAATTGTTGCATTGAGACATTTGCTTTTACTGTACTCTCATTTGAATCATTTTTATTTTACATTATTGTTCCGTATAGTTGTCCTCACTGTGCATATGGGGCATACCAGAGGGGTGAACATTGACAGAGAGAAAGCTATGAATGCTACTCTGTGTAACTGAGGTGATTCAGTTGGCTGTAGGGGATACTGCGTTACTGTAGGTAAGTCTCAATGAGAGGTTACATAAATAAATACATTTTATTGTCCTCTGCGCGTTGGCACAGTTCCTTAGACGTTTATCTGTCTTGACTTAAACAATGACAAAGGGAAATGTCATTTTAGGCGCAGTGACGGTCTTTTGCAGGAGAAATGAAGAATGGTTCAGTGTAAAATGCTGTGAGGATTGCTCTGAATGTTTTGAGAATTGAAACAGTGCTAGACAGAACCGGTTTAAGAAATTGAGAAAAACTGTAACCAGCTAAAGCTGAAAAATCATGTTCTGATT
Source organism: Bovichtus diacanthus (assembly GCA_943590825.1). Taxonomy (NCBI): domain Eukaryota; kingdom Metazoa; phylum Chordata; class Actinopteri; order Perciformes; family Bovichtidae; genus Bovichtus; species Bovichtus diacanthus. The sequence continues at coordinate 935,299 of CALSBV010012228.1, read as the reverse complement.
TTTCAGCTTTCACTTCTAAAATAATTTGTGAACCCTCTTACTGGTTCAGTCTAGAGGCAGGAAGTCTGGATCCTAAACCGCCGCATAGAGAGATAATATGTGTCAAATGTCCTTGGTGACCTGCCCTATTTTGCACAGAGCAGAGTTTGTGATCTTATGGAGAATTAGTCACCGTGACCAAATGGAGGGAATAATCTGTAGTGAGTATTCAGTAGCATAATTTACTACTTTTTGACCCAATGGTGAGGATGCTTTTGAACTAAAAATAGATTTGATGCTCTCTGTACATTCACAGTCAGACTGATCTGTGTTGGTGGTCATTTCTTTTAACCACATTAGAATCAAATCATTCAAAATGAGTGGAAGAAACAACTGAACAAACCCGAATTGCCAAATGTGCTTTAAATAACATGGATGTACTGTTTACTGTGCTAGATTCCAGCAACAATTCCCTTGAAGCAATGGCTCTGATAGAGGAAAGTAGTATACTTTTCTTTAAAATATTGAGATTGAACCTGCCATGATTCAGGAGTGGAGAGAGAGACACGCACTATAATAAAACACTGAATATCATCCATCTACCCTTTCCCTGCTGAAGTGTGCTCTTGGGCCAGTGTGACTCCCCTGGTGGCGTCTCCAGCACCGACACTCCCTCACATCCAAGCAGCCAAACAGCCACATTATTTACCCTCAGAGCAACACTGCCCTACCATGCCTCCACATATTCCCTGTGTGTGTGCTCACCCATGACAGAGACGTCATACTCAATCAGGAACAGAGCTTCCTGGCCGCTCTGCATCAGCATGGTCAAAGCGTCAGCGTGCTTCTCTCTGTTTAAAGGCATCCCGTCTACGCTCAATACTCGGTCTCCGGCCTTCAAAGTGCCCTCTCTGGGGAAACACAGAAGGAGAAGTAGAGGGGGGGGGGGGAAAAAAAATACGGGCAACCAGCACAAGATGTTCATAGAAGCGTTTAAGCACCAGTCACAGTAAATCATTAAACAGTTCCACATGAGTGTTCCCTCCCAGGTGAGATGAAGGATAAACAAGATAAACGGCAGTAAAGTCTTTGATGGTGAATTATGTTTGCTCCAGTGTTTTGGTGCTCTTGGTTTTCATGGAGAAAAGTGCAATGTTGCACCAGCCTCAGGATGAGCAGTGCCCTTTCTGCTTTGAAGATACTCTATATGCGTCACCGCCGCAATTTCATGCACCGGCCTGAGCGTAGACTGATGCATGTGCAGATAAACATATTGTGGATGGAAAAGGCATCATTCTTAATAATCTAATTCCTTATGGGAAATAGGTAAATATTTTTTTATTGCGGACAAAGATAAGGCATTTAGTAAAACACATAGCCATTAGTACATACATTTAAATACATATGGAAACACGCATGCATGCACACATACAATAATTTGAATAGGCTCATTCATGCATGATCAAGAGAAATATAATGCATGCATACAAGTCGCAAAAATAGCCACACATACTGCCATACATACAAACACTTACTCATCTATCCATGTCCTCACCTGTCAGCGGGACCTCCGGGCCTGACGTAAGTAACAACCAGAGGACGAGACCTGCGCCAGTCCTCGTGGAAGCCTCCTAAAAAACACACACGCTCACAACATAAATCAGTGCAAAAAGCTAATTATTTCTACTTAAGGGTTTACAAGGGTCCACCTACCTCTCATGACAAACCCAAAGCTGTTTCCCTCCTTGTGTAAACACACCTCTATGGTTCTGGTGGAGACTCCTGAGGGGTTCTGGACTACGAGTCGACAGGAAAGGACAGATTCAGAAGATTATCACCACAATCCTCCAGAGCTATACATACATTGTAGTATTAGCGAGGCAGAAAGCTTTCACAACAGTTTGATTATAATGTTGTGAGCGTTGTAAGTGCTGAATCATGAGAATGAACAAATATGGATTGTGGACATATGTTTAATTAATCTTAGTGGGGAAATTAATTCTATGTATTTGACCCATGCTAATGATTTAAGAGCAGTGAGCAGCCACAATGCAGCGCCCGGGGGACCAGCGCTGCTTCTGGGGCCAGTGAAAGCCAATAAGTATCGATCCGATGATTTGCAGGTCGAAAGATGTCTAGATGTCGAGGTTAAATCGGGGGTAAATTTGGTTGACAATTTTAAGATGTCTGGTTATACCTCTGCTTCACAAATATGTAAATGCTCATGCTTTTATGGTCTGCAGCCTTAACTAATAAGCTTATTTATTAGCCAATTAAGAACTTTTGTGCATTTGAAAATACAAAGCATTTGTTGGGACAGCACATTCTTTAAACGCATTCTTTAAAGCATTTATTAGACTTTCAGGCAGAATATTCATCTTGCAAAACGTCACCTACCGAATGGAGGCAGCTCGTACTCCACCTCCAGCACAACTCGCTCCCCAATGTTCTTCAGCAGGCTGATGATCTCATCGTGGCGAAGCTTTGACAGGTTGATGCCATTCACTGACTTGATGTAGTCTCCCACATTCAGCTGGTCACTCCTGTGGAAAGTTATGGACAATCAAGATCAAGGCTGGATTACTAACTGGGGGCAAAGCAGGAAAGTTCCCCAGGGCACCTAAAAAACTCCAGACTCACTACGTATCACTTGGTTTTTGAAATTTCAAAAAAGCCTCAGGGGGCTTTACAATCTGTACATTATACAACACCCTCTGTCCTTAGACCCTTACGTCGGATAAGGGAAAACTCTCCCAAAAAAATCTTACTTTATTTATTGAGGGGCCGACTTTTAACACCTTAAAACTGCAAACATCTGTAACATGAGAGATGTGGCTCTAATTGACAAACCCACAGAGAATTATTAATGACGGCTCACAACCTTCACTGTCATCTCTCCAAACTTTCTGTAATATGCTTGTTTGTTACAACAGGGGCCCAACAGCACATTTTGGCCCCAGGGATCCCCAAACAAGCTTTCATGATCAAAACGAGATGCAAATGTACGATCTGAAATAATAATCTGGCGGTTGCAAATGTGTAAAAGAGGCAGAAGTCGAACAAGCGGCTGGTTGTATTCATTTTTGTCCAAACAGCTAATGATAATCGTATAATAAATCTCTTTGCATTATGTAGACCAACATACAGAGCCAGCTGTGTTGAGCGGATGGCTGAAAGCATTTCCTCTTCAAACGCTGACACAGATGATTGTACGTGCTGTCTCACATATGACATTCTGAGTCAACACACTGCTCATTGGAGGGCTAATTAATAAAATAGATGTTCTGCCTTGCTCGCCCCTCTCACCTTTGGGCTACTGCCAATCAGCAGTGACAGCAGACAGAGAGAGAGAGAGAGAGAGAGAGAGAGAGAGAGAGAGAGAGAGAGACGTCTTGACCAGCAGAGCCGACTGACGGCCAGTCCGCTCTCATCACTGCCAGTCTTTCTCCTGTCTGTCTGTCTGCATGTCTCTCTCTCCACCCAGTAAATTAGCTAGCACTTCCACACAAGCATGAACACAGCTGTGAGAAGACAAGCTGCTTGGAAGAATTAGCACAGTGTCTGTCTTTAAACCTCCTTGGACTTGACAAGCGATGGCATATTTGGCCAAGACATTTTCAGAGGGGCTGTGTCATTCTTACAAAACTGTTTGTGTGCGCGTGTATGTGTGACACTTCAGTCACTCACACACACACTGCTTAATCACCATGACGTGTGAGTGTTCCACTACATTTTCCTTTCGTGTGGTTGATGTTGGAGAAAATTAGTTTAATAGCGTTGACATCTCAGAAAATGAGTTTAGTTAAATTAAGCATCTTAATTAAGGAATCTTTGAACAAAAAAATAAGCTCACAAAACATTTATATTGAATAATTAACACAATACAGTAAATTAAGCATGAACTGACACTTAAAAAAATAAAACAAAAAAACATTTAAATTTAAATTTATGGATACATCTTATATGGTTTCTTGGGGACTTTGGGGTATTACTCTGTGGGACGGAATCAAGTTGATCTAACACAACGCCTACAGTCCTGCAGGCGAGCTGGAGTAACTTTGCAACACATGCACGTTTGTGGGAACAGAATAACATGTGGGCAGCTTGGTGTGGTTGCCAGGTTTTAACCGCATCACAGAGCAGCGATCTCACCTGGCAGCTAGCCCACCTGGCCGTAGGTTTGACACTCTGGGCTTGCCGTCCTTATCAGAGCCTCCGGAGATGGTGAGGCCAAGGCTGCTGCCTTCCCTTTTCATTAAGTCCACCGTGGTCACTCCTCGGAACTCCTCTGCTGACAGATACAGACACAGGCACAGATCCACAGTCAGCATTAGTGTCTGCTTGACAGAATCATCCTGTCTGAGAGGCAATGAAAGACTTTTATCTTTCTCTCCTGAATCTCTCACAGAAATGCCCTCTGACACACGACCACATACTTTATTTTCCCACTTTCCTGTCCTTTCCTTGTTCCTTGAAATCTTTCAATCTGAGTGAATCTTTATGACGGGTTCAAAAGGAAGAGGAGGATGGAGTCAGTTTTATTAATAGCACACACAATACTGGTAATGGAAGGAAATTAAATTAATTATTATAGAAGAGGCACTAATTGAAAATTAAAGCAGACTCATCAGGTCATAAAGTGAAATCCAATTGTATTCTTAAGTGAATGAAAATGAGTTTCTTGACTCTGATGGATACGTGGCTACATAGTGTCATCAGAGGACTCATTCTGTCTTCTGGTCCACATTTTGCTGTGCTGTTAAATCGTTCTACGTGAAGTCTACCAAGTGTGGTTTAGTGGAAATGACAGGTATGCCACACAAGCATTTTTTTCACCTTATCTAAGCATTCAAAACAGTGCAACATCAAACAAAACACAGCAGACACATGGCTCAACGTGCACACAGACAAAAAACGCAGTCAGAGACGGCATGACTCTTGTTGCTTTTGAGGACACAGTAGCATGAATCAGAAAACAGATAGGAAACAAAATGTCAGGTTTGACTGTATTGTACCTGAGAAGCTGCGCCTGCAGGACGAATGTGATTGGTCAGTTGCCCCGCACTCCTTGCTCCCCTTTGAGTATGGTCCTTCATCTGAGGGGACAGCAGGGAGGCAAGAAGGTACTGTTATGAAGCACTGTGGTGACAAGTAGGGAAACTCTGCAGCAGAAGGCTAACATCCATCCACTAAACATCATGACAGCTGCTGCACACATGTTAATGATTTGAACTGCACCCTGGGTAATGTGAGGGCTCTGGGGGCGAGGAGGACAGCACTTAGCCAACAGCCACAGCCATACATACATCAGGCATGAAACTGAACTGAAACAGAGTAATGAGCCTGAACTCAGGACCCACTTTGTTTCCGCAACCATAAGAACGGTTCAAGGGTTTTAAACAGCTCCTCTCTGTCTGCAACAGAGACCCTTGAAAACCATTAATTTAATACAAGAATACATTTGCGGCGCTTGATGTATGCAGCTACTAAAGCATGGGAATTTTCCTAGAGGAACAGCATGCGGTTAATGGACTGTTCGGGCATAGAGAGAAAATCATCATTTTCATGTCATTTACAGCAGCTGCTACAGAAAGATGGGAAATGTTCAATCTGCTCTGCAGGGAAACTGATTTTTTTATATTTCTTTTTTTTTTTACCCACAGTGGGACCCTTTGCTGACAGAGCACACAGGGCTGGCCTCAGATTAGAAGAGCCACTGCACGGCCATCTGAACCTGAATGCAGCCATACAAGCATGTCAGCAGTCACAGTGATGAGGAAACGGTCTTGGCGTTTCTCTAATCCTGTCCACTATGCGGATTACCTTTTCAGCTGCCCGGCACAGTGATTGAACATCATATTACCAATTTAAAGAGTAGCTGTGCCATGGCCTCTTTTTAAGAGCGGAGGGGCCGCGTCAGTGCCTCGCGCTGCAGGCATCACACTTCGGTCACCACAAGCTAAAGTCTCCAGTGACTGCCTTGATACTGCGCTGAGACATTTATTTTTCTTTCAACCCACACTCAGAAACTGTATTTAGAAACCAGAGGTTTTCATTTTTTAGGGACATATAACGTAACAGCGTGAGGTGAAAGGGACAGGTGCATGCTGGTGTTTATGGAGGTAAGTTAATTATGCTAGTTAACAATCTTAAAACACTCGTTCACCGCGTTTCTCGTCAAAAATAGTTCTAACTCATTCTCAGAGTTATAACATCAAATCTGAACACACAGACATGATACACACATTTATAGGTACACTTTGACTTACACTATTCGATTATATAATTTATAACAACAGAATAAACGTCCATACATTCGCTTTAGAAATCATTATAAAAGACGACTCTTGTAACTCATCATCACGTTTTTAAGTTTTCTCCAGTGTCACATTAATCCAGTTATAGTTGTCTGTACATCCATGTGTACACTGCAAACAAGAACTGCTAATACTTAATTCGGCATACTTTTAATGGTGCCAAATTGCCAAAATGTAAACAAAAATATAGGCAAAAAACAAATGATGCTCAAGTTGTAGCCCACAGCTAACTCCATGGCAACATTAGGCCTCAGGCTACTTCCTGTTTACGGCCCCTAAAACGTAAACTGTGATTATCTACCAAATCAAAGTAAGACAAATAATAATAAAGTGACAATCAATTCATATAAAATTCAGTCATGTTCCAGTTTACATACATATGATATAATGTTTGGGAATTTGTCAACATTTTGTCTGCGGGGCCCCACAGTGTCCCCTGCTCATGGATGTATTAAAAGAACACTGCTGTAAACCAATCAAAATCAACTAAAGCCAGATCTACTTCCATGTGCTCTAGAGGTCAGCAATTAGACCTGGCCATCATTTAAAAAGGTATCATCCTAGGCCTGACACTATATCAATTTAACATGAAAAATGACATCCCCCATTCCCCCAGTTCAGTCTTCTATCTGTGCTGATTTGTATAGACTGATCTGAGGGAAGCAAGTGCTCTAAGGGCATCAAACAAACTGGGTTTTCTCTGTCCAAGCCAATCAAGTTTCCACATCTGAACTGAAGATGAGGCCTTCAGACAGCTGAGAGGCATGGATCCTTTGTCAAACCTTCTCTGACCTGAAACCTTTGGGCAGGTCCTGGATCTAAAGATTGAAGAAGAAATTCCAGCCTTGTGCACACAGCTGCACGAGTCAGACCTTAACTACAGAAATATATTTACTGGACTTGGCATATATAATGGCAATGTATAGAACACACATATGCATAACATGGTATTTTACACTGATTTACACACATCCTTGCACAAATATCCTATCCAGTTGCTGTGAGGCACAAACAAAGTGAATGACACATCCCAAACACATCAGGCTGGGCAAAAGCCTCGTAACCACACGGGCTCCTGAGGGCCCTGACAGTCCAGCAGCTGTCATTGCAGTCAAAAGGCAACATTAGCTCTGGGTAGCACAGACCCAGCGCTCTGCACGTGACTGAGCGTTACTGTACCATCAAGCCATCCCCCAGCCACCCTCCTCCAGCTTAAAATAACCATCATCTACCCTAACGGCCAGAATTAAAATCAGGATGGAGCTGATTAATAAACAGCCCCAACAAACAACTATTGTAAAAAACAAAACAATATCTGCTCTGTTGTCTTTCAAGAGGAGGTTAGTTAATGGCTCAAGGATGAGGTTTGCCGGAAGGACCTCAGAGCGCCGCACTGACTAAAATAAAATGCTGTGCTACTACATGAATATGTGGTGAGTTAATTAACTCCTGGTTTAATTCAGGGCACTGTATCCCATCCCTCTTGTAACCAATCAGAATGTAGGTTAAATATGGGGGTGGCACTCACAATGACTGTGAAATCATATTGCTATTTTAAGATGTAAAACTTTATTTATAAACTGGGCCCTGCCAGACCCAGTTTACATTTCTATATCTGCCCCCATTACACGTGGCAGCAGAGCTGGTGGTGAAGTCCACTGACATTTAAATCTCTTAACCAGTCACAACCATAATACATGCATTGCAATGATTCTTGATTCAGATTGATTTGCGGTCAGGCTATATGGATTACAGATTAGAAGGGACATTGGGGGTAACACTTTTCAGTTGCAGTTGCTGTCCCTCTGAAGAACTACACATTTAAGACGTAAGCCGCTCTTTACAGGTGATCCAGGTGACACAAATCCTCTACGACAACACACAAGCTGACACCCTTGACTCCGCATTGCAAAGATCAAAGTGTGGTGCTCTTACCAATGCTGTTCTTGGTGTCTCTCCTCAGACCACACAGCATGGCTGTAGTTTAGTCAGCGCAGCCACCCTCGGGAAGTAACCTTGCTGATCTTTAGTAGTGGGCAGAGAGCTGAAGTTCCTCCTGAGGTAAAAGAGTCTTAGCCGCTCAGATAAAACAGAAACACCGTCTTCGTTTCTTCATTCCTTTGCCAACATTTCCTCAATATTTGTCCCCGTTTGTAAAGCCCAGTGAGGAATTGCGCTCCAGAGGGCAAATTCTGATCCTCAGACGGTCTCTAGTTCCCCACTCTATTTAAACTTGGTGACAAAAAGATGTCAATGATTCTTCTCAGTCCTGAAAAATATAAATCTACCAAGCTCTATTTTTCTATAAAAATCCAAAACAGGGAGACCAATGGTTCATGTCCTTTTCTTCCCATCTTGCCGTGGTCCCATTTTTTAGCTATTCTCACTAATCAGTCGTCCTTTTCCAGAGGGTGTATCATCCCCTGTTCATACACTCACATGAGCTCACACATAACCCTCCTCTCTCTACAGAGCTAGAGAGTGAGTGTGTTTGCTCTCTCTCTCTCCCTCTGCCAGAGGGGTTCAGTGAGGCAAGCACACACGATCGTCACTCCCTCCCCCAGCATGCACGCGCGCGCACACACACACACACACACACACTCTATCCATTTCCCACCAAGTCAAACACCCCTCATATGCACATCCTCAAACCCACCTACACACATTTACACACACTAAGATTAGACGCGACAAAACTACACACACTCAACTCTCTGCACAATTAACACTACCTGCACATTCATTGTCAGACTGAGCCTTGCACTATGTCACGTTTTTCTCACATACAGAGACTGCATCCATTTTTACAGAGCTTGTATCTACACAGTGCTAGTATCTCTCTCTCTCTTTTTCTCTCTCTCTCTCTCTCTCTCTCTCTCACACACACACACACACACACACACACACACACACATACATACAATAGAAAATGCATTTGCAAAATTCCCGTGCAGAACAGCTGCCTGTTTGAGATGTCTAGCAGTTGAAATGTTATTCATTAAAGTGCAGTTGTCGTGCACAAGGCTCAGATGACATCATACTGTGATCAAGTGAAAATAAATGTATGATAAGCAAGTAGAAGCAAAAATGAGACATTTAGAATCTGAGTGATTGTGTGAAAATTAAACGCATTTCCTCTAAAGTCTTGCTTCTCATGTTTCGCCCTCAGGACGATGAGAGGACCTCCGGGGCCCAATGAGGTCCCTCCACCCAAACACAGAAGGACCGACCGAACCGCCGCTACACCTGTCTGCCCATTTGTCATGCACACAAGCCTCGACGCCAGCCACTTCCTGACCCCCACTGCAACCACCAACAACAACAAACGCCCTCCTCCAGCCTCACTGGCAGCCCCTCCGAGCCTCGTCTGCCTCATTTGTTTTGGTCACTGCGGACAAATTGCTGTTATCACTGAGACTTTGGAGGCAGATGGAAAATAACTAAAACAAGGAGCTACACCAACAAAACTGTACAGCACACCAAAATACACACACTTAAGAAATTCACAATGTGAAATTAAATCCTCTATTCTACAAATGCCTATTTTACAGATGTGTAAAACTGATTACAAACAAACATTTCATGTTTCTACCCGCTGTTGCAGGGAGCCTAATTAGTCAGCTGTTCCAGTGGACACAATACTCTTCGGTGTAGATAATTTCCTCAGAGACTTTTGTCCTTAATACCCCATTTACAATGTGAGCGAGCGCAGTCTTTCAGAGCGAGACTAATTAATTTCCAACAGAATAAAGACAATCGGGAGACGGAGCAGTGTGTTGGACTGATAAAAACCTCAGGGAATAGGGCGGCAAATGTTGGGCTATAATAAAAATTGACTCTTTTGCACCTCCTCTAAACCAGATATAAACATTAGTGAAGTGATAATGTTATTAGATTAAGAAAGCAGAGTATTTGCAGTGACCTTGGCATATAAATAGAGGCTAGGAATTCTCAACAAAAAAAGAAACAAAGTGATTTAGAATTTAAAAAGACTCAAAAAGGTTTACTATATTGGCACTATTTAGTGCCTGCTCGCACATTTTGTTTGTACTTCAGTTGTACATCGATATTGTAAAAATAACCCTACATTTTCATTATACAGAGACAACGTGGGTATTCTAGGCTGGGGGGCCTGAATCTGAACCTTCTCCTAAATCAAACTGCCCACACTGCCATCTTATGGTGATCCGATCCAGTTGCAAGTGAAAGTCTAAAAAGCTAAATGACTAATTCACTGGTCAGCCAGCAAAAGATCAGTGTGTGACAAAAAAAGAGCCAGAGGATAAGGATGTGTCAGACATGCTCGTGCTTCTGTGTTCACCTTTTAAGGTCGGTCAAAAGCCCAGATTTCACGTGCTGCACACATACAAACAGTTTAACTCTCTGTTTTTAAAGTAATTCAGGTAATGTATGTTGTTGAATGAATTACAGATAAACTCAAATTAATGTGTTGGCAATAAAACTCTTTTCTGAAACTGCATAAATTGGCAATTAACAAACTTTCAAGACTCACGTCTTGTTCTACAATATCAAAGACGTCAACTGAATACTTTATCATTTCCTAAAAGATTACATAGTCTCGCTGTCGGCCATACCTTTGGTTCTCCCTCTGATTATGCCCAGTCGACATCTGATAGAAAACGAGAACATCCTCCTCTTTCCTGCAGACCGGCTGCCTTTCCTCAGGGAGTCTGACTGAGGGAAAGCGAAGGAGAGCTGCTCTGGAGTGAGGCGCCCTTTTCCAAACGCGACCCTTGCTGACATGTTCATCTTCTGTCCAGTGACAAGGAAAAAATGGATTCTGTCCTTTTCTTGACACTCTTCACAGTCTCTGTCTGCCCTGCTGTTCTCATGTTCTCCTCCCTCTCTGGAGGACTTCCAGTCCTCTCAGGTGAATCGTCCAAAGCCGCTCCAGAAACAGGTGCAGGGTTTTTAAAAGAGGAAATATTCAGATCCAACACTGTGCCTGTTTTTTTCCTCTCCAACCAGCATTGGTAACTCACTTCCTTTAGTTCCAAACAGCCACGAGCTGACTGGCTAAATAAATTTTACGTTTTTGCATCTCTGGCAATGTCAGTTTTACAGGAACAGATGGCAGAGGGCTCAGGGCTGTGGGGCACAGCTTGCATGCCAGAGTGCAATGGAAACTTTCTCTGCAGGGAGCCGGCTCTGAACGTCGCGAGACAATATACATCTGAGCTGGCCATTTCAAGGCAAAGACTACTGATAAATCTATTGATATTACACCAGTGTCAGCTTTGGATTTGTCTAAACATGATACAAAATTCCAAGCAGACTTGAATTTGCACCTTACAGTTAAAATTTTTCGGCACTGTGTACATTTGACTTTTTCACCAGATTAATACAAGTCTACATCTTGTTTTATTTGAACTTTCCTCTTCTTACGGTGCATTATTTCTGCAGCACAAGTTCCCTCAGGTTAGAGATGCAGATAAGAGAACTTGAATTTTCAATGCTGCTTATTTGACTAAGCAATCAAAAACAGAATTGAGCCAGAATGCTCTTTGACACAAGAGGCCTACAAACTGTTAAAAGCAGGTACTCTTTCAGAAACTACTCCAGATTACATCTTGGAAGGAAAACAGTTTATCAGTGATGTCGCCTCCATATATGGGTCATCACTCTTCTTGGGGCAGCTTTCCCGTTTGTTCTGTTCCAGCATCCAGTCATCTGGAAGGAAGAGAGGAATAACCCCATGTACCCAAGGGAGAATACAACCAGCTCTGTAGCCGTCGGCGCAGACGCCAACTCATGCATATGGAAGCACTTCCTTACCATTTTGACGCCTATGGTCCCTACAAAAATAGCTCTAGTCTCTGAAGTATCATGCTGCAGATGAACTATCCATTTATAAACTTCCTGGTCACTGCAACACATTTCCCTTTTTGAAATCTGATCCCCCTCCACCATCAACACTAGTTCAAGGTAAGATGCAAATTTGTTTTGACGCTATAATACAAAACATTACTGAAGTGTCAGTGTTACTCAAATTAACTTCACTGGCAATTTTGATAGACTGAAAGGCATATAAAATCACAAAAAAAACAAAATAACTCATTTACTCCTTTATTGGTCTTTGGACAACTTATCTTCCCACAATTTCCCAACAGCCAGAGTAACATTTTGAGTTTGTCTGTGTCCAAATTACAAAACTTCCTACCTAAAAAGCATGTTTGAATCCTAAAACTGAATTTAAAAAAACAGATGAGTTTTTCCTCCTCAATAAAATGTGAAGTTAAAAAATTTCACACAAGATTTTCCAGACCAGTGCGACAACACTGCTAACAAGCAATGAAGTTCAGAAAAACGATACACAAGCCGATTAAATTTTAAACATTTATTGTGAATAACCAGTTTATTCGTTCTCCTCGCTCCTGAGCCTGGCGTTGGGGTTGGTAATCTTAATGGCCAGCTGCGCTGCCCTCTCCACGATCACCTTCCTGTTCTTGGACGAGACGTTGTGGGCGATCTCAGCACAGTGAGTCCTACAGAGGGAGAGGAAGGGTGTTAGGTTAATGAAAATATGCCATCTCTGATATATCAGGACAGTTTGGGTTGCAATTGTGTCGAGGTTTCAAGCTAATGTCAGTTCAGTGGAAGACATCCGGACCCCACGTTAAGAAGCACCTCTAAATCAGATGAAACCATAAATGGACTCGACTGCATTTATATAGCGCTTTTCCAATCTTAGCAATCACTTTACTACACATTCAGACAGAGTCACAGGCTGCCATACAATGTACTACATGCTCATCAGTAGGGGTAAACATTCTCACATGCAATTTGGGGTTCAGTATCTTGTCCGAGGACACTTCGACATGTTAACCGTAGAGGCCGGGGATCGAACTACTCTACCTCCTGAGCCACAGTCTCCGCAGAATAAAAAAAAAAATATTGCGATACCGTAATTTCCGGACTATAAGCCGCTACTTTTCCCCCACACTTTGAACCTTGCGGTTTATACAATGACGCGGCTAATTTATGGATTTTTCCCGCTTTCACAAGCTTCATGTCGCCAAAAAACTGAGCACCGTCACATAATGTGACGTAAATCGAGCGCGCTCAAACTTCCCATTCATTACGGTAATTAACTTTTTTACGAAATTTCTCTGTGTTTCATTCAGTGTACCAAATGAACCTCTAAAAACATTATGCCAACCTTCAATTGCATTATTAGTTCTTGGAATGTCTTCAGCAGCGGACATTATGAACAGCGGACATTATGAACAGCGGACATTATGAATGGTCACGGTTCTGATTACGGTCATGTTGTCACCCTCATCATGGCAAAGACACGGAGAAAGGCATATGATGCAGCTTTCAAGTTGAAGGCGTTTAAAAGCCTATTTATTTTTGTTCCAAGCCGTGTTTCGTTAAAGCCTGTGTAAAGTTCATTTGTTTCAATGTACCGGTAGGCACCTGCGGCTTATAGACATGTGCGGCTTATTTATGTACAAAATACATATTTTTTAAAAATTCAGTGGGTGCGGCTTATATTCAGATGCGCTGAATAGTCCGGAAATTACGGTACTTGCAATTTAATTCACCTAATTAAATGTGTGCAAGTGTTAAAGCAGCTTTGAACTCATGTTGCCCAGTTTCCTATTGCTTTTGTGGACAACTTTAAAATTCTGAGACAGGATCACTCCTGGACTGCAGAAACTCCTTAAGCTGTAGACTTTAATATTTTAAACGTACAGTAAATTAACAATCATGCGGCAATTGAACATTTTCTGCATAAAACACAGCAACACCGACATTTTAGTGTTTTCTAAAACATGCTAGTAAAGTGAAGTCATGACAGCTTCACTAAAACATAATACATAAACTCGAAGCATGAGCACCAAACCAATGATACCGAAGATGATGAATTACAAAGAAGCCACTAAATGTGACAAACAGAAAAATATATTCATCTATAGTGTTTTTGACTTTGATTCAAACGCGACGAGACCGATAATTGAAATAATTAAAAAAAATAAAACAAAAATCAATAATTAGCATGTTTTCTGAACTGATACATGGACCACTTGTAAGTTAAGGTGAAACTGTTCTCTGGTAAAAAAAAATATATATATTTTTTTTTACCCCCATCTGGAATCAACCAGTCACAGATGGGTCAATGATTGAAGACAAAGTAGCTTAGTGAGAGAAATTTCATCATCTCTACTCTAGATTTTCTTTTAATTTGGGCTGATTAGATTTTGCTTGTTAGGTTGCATTCTAACAATAAAACATATCCTCATTGACAAGATGGGGATGATGATTAAATGTTGATTCCAAATAATTTATTGAAAACAGTTGTTTGGAAAAGCCGAACCTCTCCCTTGAATCACAGATAAGTTTTCATTACAATTTAGACATAATACATAATTGCTCCTGTGGAGTGTAAATAGTGGTATTAAGTGGTGAAACTGCCATCTACTCACCTCCCATCACTCCACTATTTTAGTCATATTTTTTGGTTTAAAATAAAACAAAAAGATGAATACATCCTAAAGCTAAGCTTCTATTCCTTCAGAAAATGACACAACGCCTGATTTTGCTTTATACAGTTTACAATACACAGATAGCAAGAAGGGCTATTAAAAGTTTCTTAGACATAAACTTCCTAAAAGTGCAACAGATTGGATCTGTGTCACCAAATCCCCTAAACATTTGATTTTCTCGATCTTTTCCACGGCTTCAAGGTGAAACTGCATTACAAAAATGCACCCACTGCGCTAAATACAAGGACAGACATAAGGCTTTCTACTCGACACTGCCCTCGAGGTGTATAGACATGTAGTTAATCTTATTTGCAAAGATTTTTTAAATCTACCAGAGATTTTGGCCACCACCAGCAGAGAGAAAACAATGTTTTAGTTAGTCAAGAAAGCTGGACAATCAAGCCATTTAAAGCTTAGAAAATGTAAAATGCATATGTTCTATGACAGCTTTAGTCTAACACTTGCACTTTCACCTCTATTATACTGAAATGGGACCAAAAGTCTCAGCAGGTATATCAAATCTCTGCAGATTTGAAAACATTGTGCATGCCCGATACCAATAACTTCAGTATGCAAGGAAAAATAAAACATTAGTTTACAGTATATGCACAAACAACTTACTTGTTACTCATCATCAGGACCTCAAGCTCCTTGACATTGTGCACCAGGAACTTCTTGAAGCCAGTGGGCAGCATGTACTTGGTCTTCTTGTTGCTACCATAACCGATGTTTGGCATCAACATTTGACCCTTGAACCTCCTACGGACCCTGTTGTCAATACCTCTGGGCTTACGCCAGTTTTTCTGTTGGAGATATGAAAAATATATCCCATGGATTAAAATCACTTGCAGGTACAAGTTTAATAGCCAGCTGAGCATGCCAAGTTTGTCAGACACTTACCGCAATCTTCACATATCTGTCAGACTGGTGGCGAATGAACTTCTTGGTTCTCTTTTTGACGATCTTGGGCTTTGTGAGGGGCCTGAGGGCTGCCATGGTGACTGAGGACAGAAAAACAATAGAAAGTTAAAAACCAAGGTCACAAGCATTATAATTTCAGTGTTGCAAGTCTTACACCACAACGTGCTACATGCCATTAGGAATTTATTAGCTAGTGTTGAGGTTCCTGCAGCTCATTCACTGCCACATTTTAACAACACTAGATCTCACTGACAAACAACCATTGCATGAGACTAACTGCAATTG
Source organism: Bovichtus diacanthus (assembly GCA_943590825.1). Classification (NCBI taxonomy): domain Eukaryota; kingdom Metazoa; phylum Chordata; class Actinopteri; order Perciformes; family Bovichtidae; genus Bovichtus; species Bovichtus diacanthus. Next base: position 919,287 of record CALSBV010012228.1, on the reverse strand, counting down.
ACCTTTTTCACAGCAGACATTTTAACTCACAGTAGGAAAAAAAAAAATCACAGAAATAAATGTATAACGCTAACGATGGCTCAATAGCATTAAGTGTCACATAAAGCTATTCCGGTGAGCCAGCATGCACACTACCAGGGCTTTCCCTTAGCCGAATGCAGCAATCACTACTGTTAATAAATAACGTTACACCTGTGCTTTTTCTACTATGATACATTAAAGTATCTGCTCTGAAAAGGTCTGAACCAAGTAAACAGCAACTTTTCTGATGAGTGAGCCTCAGGGTAAACGTGTTGACCAACGTCAGCTAGCTAGCTCGCTCTACGGTGCAGTCAATGTGTAGTTTACTAGCTAGCCATGCTACTTTATGCATTGTTTCAGCAATAAGACCTGAACCCAAAATAATATTTTACAATTGGCATATGTTGGTAACTGGTAGTTCTTATTTAACAGTGTTTATCTGTAAGCCACGCTGTATAGTGGGCCTTTATTGATCACTACAACCCCATTTCACGGGGAGAGCGTTAGCACCCGGCCAACCGCTTCCAAACAGCACCTCGCTAAAGTTCGTAACGGTATAAGATTTCAAAACGGTCCATTTTAACTAACATATATAAAGTGGATGTCTATGGTGGATAATTCATATCAAGATGGTCAAATAATAGCATAAATCGCGGTGATGAACATAGATTGTATCGACTCACCCGCCGATGTAAATCCGAAAGGGACTTCAGCGACGGCGGAAGGAAAGAAAAGGACTTCCGCGAGTGTTGCAAAGGCTCATGGGTACTGTATTTCATCAGAACTACATGTACTTTAAGGTGCTTGTTGTCCACGATAATTTACAGTTCTTTCTCAAAAACTAATGAGTGAAACAACATGATTCTCGTATTGTTTGTTGTGAGTGTTATATTGTTATTTGCGCACATATGTACGCCCACCTCTGTGTGTTTATAAATAGACTTGTGCGCACTTCCTGGATAGATTTTTTGGGTAGAAACTTTATACTGTAGGAGTGCGTTATCATTAATAAATAATTTGCCACAACACAAGCCCTCCAGATCAACCAAAAACACCCAAAAAGTGATTTATTTTTAACAATCAGAAGAAGCGACGATAGTTAACTGACAGGTTTGATGAGCCGGGGGTGGGGTTTGATAAAAAGTTAATGATCCACTTCTTGTCACATGATGATTGGTGATATATGCGAATGAAATCTCGCGTATGAAGATTTTTTCTTTCGGTTGTTTTCCAGCGCTTTGCAATGGAGTATCGGCCTGTTTTGGGGTAAGTGTCGGTTGAGTTTGTCACTCCAAACTAAACTTCTAAAAAAAAAAAAAAAACGCATATTGTTTTTCACTTCACTCGCCTAGCTTTCGTTTCTCCCTTTTTTTACAGCCACCAGAACCCTACTTATGGATGTACCAATCCCGGTTATATACCTGCAGCAGAGGGGGGACCCGGTAAGATCCGCCGAGGTGCCAATTAGGCTTTTGAACTGAACTTTAAAGTCATTTTGTAAAGACATGTATAAATGGTTAGAATTGTACACTTCCGTTGTACGCACACAAACACACGTACACGTACACTCTCATTCTCACACACACACACACACACACGTACGTACACTCTCTCTCTCACACACACAGACACACACACACGTACACTCTCTCTCACACACACAGACACACGCACCAAAGTGACGCTGGCTCATTTCTACGCGCAGGTTACTTGAGACTGCAGTCACCGTGTTAGTTGTGTAGGATTTGTATGCGCTGGTACTTTTACACACGTGTTTGTTAAAGGAACTAACGCCGTCGCGAGTCTTTTGTAGCTGTAAAACATCTCTGAGTGGATATTATCATGGAGGGGCAAGGTAAGTCGATCTCAAGACAACGCCACCAAGTGTTCCCACGTAGAACCAGAAACTTCAAGAATTCAGATAGATTTTCTGAAAAAAAGAGTCTCTTACAGTTTTTTCTCTCTTTCTAAATAGTCAAGTAGTTTGCGTAATGTAACTTCTGATTTTTTTTTTTTTAGTTGTGAAAGTTCATCCATTTTTTACTAAACTTGTTCTTCTGGTTTTGCTTTAGCTATGTTCGCCCCACCCGCAGCTGCTTCTCTGGGCCCCAGTGCTCCTCCGGCCGGGATGTTTGACAGCATGCCTGGCTATGAAGGAACAGTGGCAGGCGGAGGAGGTACAGTATCATACTCATTAGCGCTCCTATTCTCCCCACTGACCTCTGTGACCTCACTTCTTTCACAGTACTGTCATATTCACTCTCTGGCCACTTTTATTCGGTAAATAAGAATCAGAAAACCTTTATTCCTGCCACAGCGGTGAAATGTACAGCGCTACAAAAGCAAAGGGACAGTGCAGATAAAAGGGCAATATAAAATAAGTACAAGTTAGAATAAAAAAACAAACAAACATATCATCAAAATCAATCCAGTACAACAGCTCTGCCAAATATTCTTATAATTGTTTGTTTTTGTTAACATTTTGTGAGAGGTGTTAATCCAACTATGTTTATTACTGAGGTCGTCGTTAGTGGTGGCGTTGCACTGGACTGCATTATATTGAAATGTTTTTCTAATATTTCACCCCACCTCATGTTTGTAAATGGGGTGGGCAAAACAAATAAAGATACAGTAAAATTAACACCTGACGGTGTCAATCAACAATATTATCTGTGTAAAGGTTGACTTCATGGCTAAACTGTTGTATTGAATTGTACAGTTGTATCTAATAAAGTGGTCGCTGAGTGTATACTGTATGCAAAAATAGAACTAGGAATGATAAAGCGACGAAGCGGTACAAAAAAATAACTGTATTATCTGCTGTAGGTGGATTTCTGCCCCCCCCCCATGCCTGCTTTCCCAGCCCCTCAGCCTGAACCTGGACCTGAACAACCACAGTGGAAGTAAGAAATACTTTTTTTCGCCATGACTGCAAATTTTTTTTAGGATGTGTTGTAAGATTATAGGTACTTTAGGCTCTATTACAAGTATCACTTCCTTTTTAAAAAGTAAACTACGTGACATACTATATCTCATTTCCTCTCTGTGGCTAGTATCCCGTCTATAACTGAAGATACAGCCCGAGATGCGTTTGCCCTGTTTGCCTCCAGCAAGTGCTGCTACAGTTCAGCACCAGCAAAGGATGGTGTGATCACCAAAATGGATGCATTCAATACGTACAGGGTAAGAGTTTATTAAGTTTGGGTAACCTGCTAGAAAGACGGGAAAATCAATAGATGTAATAGCTTGTGTAGTAGTTGTGGATGACCAGTGCATGAGTAACCCAAGTAAATATTTCTTGTGTTTTGCTTCTTCACCACTGCTTTGTTTCAGTACCGCCTGGAAACCTTTACTGAATCAAGATCTACAGAGTGGAGTCACGAGCCATACAAAGGTACGGTGCTATTACCTTGTGCATTAGTTACATGAGTTGAATTCTCTGTTTTCTGCTGTCAGGAAGCTACTTGGGGTTCATTGATAATCTGATATTTTGTTTTATTTGGATTAGGCCAGCCAGTGGATGCCTTTGCCCAACCACCTCCAGGACCATGGGACATTCTTGCTAGTGCCCCCACCTTTTTTGTAGATGGCAAACAGATTATGAAGGTTCCCTACACATCGTCCATGAAGGTAAATTATATAACGCATGTTTGAGGAAGAAAAAGCTCCTGTAATTGCTTTTTAGAGATTTTTCCTGACAAGAAACATTTAATTTACAGCCCTGCCACGTTTGTGTTGGAATGGGGCGACAACCCTGCAAAGACTGTGCTGGCGCTGGTAATGTAAGTCATTTTCACAGACCACATTTAAAGGATTACTTCAGGGTGTTATGATTTATCACCTGATCATATGATTTCTTTTTTTGCTCCTGTCAGAAAGTTTGTTGGGTCTGCAATGGATCTGGTTACCGCCATGGAGATGATCGATGCCACCACTGCAGTGGCAGAGGGAGGGAAAAGTAAGTGTTACCCATTGCATGTCATAGCTTTCTAATGAAGTGCATTTTATAAACAATACAGTTTGTGACTCTCCTAAAAGATACTTACAGTTATTTAACATCATTCTGTTCACAGTTGCAGCCACTGTCAAGGGCAAGGATCAAAGCAATGTGCCACATGTCAAGGAAAACAACAGCTTCTGGTCTACATCAACCTCTCTGTGAAATGGTGCCGTTTCTATCAAAAATGTTTGACACAACTAATGCAATTAATGTTCCTTCTTAACAACCTGAAGGTCATCGACATTTATGGTTACTTTATATTGTTAATTAGCGTACCGTTGTAAAACTAAACAGGATTTCTTCTTTTTTGTGTACATGCTTTCAGGACCAACAACTCTGAAAGCTATGTTGTGGAACAGTCCAGTGGACTGCAGCTGGACAACCTCAGCACGGTTTCTGGCAAGGAGCTTTTCAAAGACTCTCAGTACCTGGTAAAATATTGTTTCTCACTTTCTCAGGGGGCACAAGATATGGGAGGATTATGTTTTTATTTTAATACATAGAACATGCAGATGGCTTAGATTTTCCATGAGAAACGCTTTGCCTGACTTATTAGACTGATAACCCTGAATGCATGTTTTAAAATATGTTCTTACTATTTGAGTAGAAAGTCAACAGGTACAAAGTATCTGGCATTATACACTTTTGTTTTTGAAACAAAACATGACGATAAAGATCTGTGTGTGTGTAGCAAAGAACCAGGAGGTTTACATTACAACTGGAGTTCTTTTACCTGGAATTGGTTCTATATGGGTAAATCAACTCAATATATTCTTTCCAACATTTATCAAATATGTCTGTCGTGAGTCACAAAGCAAATGTTAATTTTTCCATTCCAAAAATGTCATGCATCACAACCATGCATGCTTGTATATCTACACAAACAGGCTGTCAACACAAGATGCGTTTCAGCCCCATTCTAATCAATTTAATGGTCTACACACATCACAGAACACTTTGGTTACACTTGTGCTTTTCGAGGTTAACTGTGACCTGAAGCGTCCTTTTAGGCTTCAAGTGTATTTTCTTCAGTTTTGAAGTTGTATGTGTTACGGGTCCCAAAGTTGGCACCACAGCAACGATAAAGAATTCTGTAAAATACAGAGAGTGCAGCAGCAAAGGAAGACAAGGAGCATTCAGTTCGTCATCCAGATTGCATCTGAGGAGTGGGCGGAGATTCCCCCCCCCCCCAAGACAACCCGGGGTGCAACTGCTGCTGTGTCAAAAGTTCCACCTTGGTGTTGCTTACATTTACCATCTCTTCACAATACATATGAAAAAGTAAAATGACGCAATTGTCACCTACATTAATAGGGATGATATTAGGCCTAGGAAATCCATAAAATTGACTGTTCAGCTCACTAAATTAAATAAACACAAAATGGTTGCACAGCTTTAGGGTGGGCCACATATGCGTGTAGATACAGTTATTGTGTTCTGGGCTCTCTGCTCAGTCAACATTTAGGTGACCACACAGAAGCACTGACTGAACGCATCCTGTGTGACACTGATAGAGGACTGAAGCTGCTGCTGGCACGTTCCTTTATCTATGTTGACATGGTGTTAGGCCTTGTACTAAGCCTATATTTAGAGGTCGTAAATTGTCCAACACAAGCTTTGTTATCCTTCTTGAAATAAATGAATGTCATCAACAGTGATGGTGATTTAGTACTCATTATTATTTTGCAGGTATACCCAGTGATGGGCTTCCCAGACGCTACAGTGGTAAATGCTGCACAGCGCCTTGTCAGTGAACACCAGGGCAAGTATTCCAGGACGTCACGCATTCTACAACAGGTAACGATGCACCTACGCTACTTATAGCCTACTATTTGGATATTTTGTCAACTTAATGACTGGACGATACTTGTGATTAAAGTCTATAATTTTGTGTTTGCGTAACATGCTCCTATTTGCTCTCTTTGTTTGCAGCGTCAAACCATAGAGTTGATCCCCGTCACCAAGGTAACCTACTCATGGAAAGGGAAATCGCATGTTTACTTTGTTTACGGGAATGAGTTCAAAGTGAATGCAGATAACTATCCTGCTACCTGTTGCTGTACTGTAATGTAATTGCAATGGTTGTATATGAAGGTTTTTCCTTTCCAGACTATTAGATATCTAAAGAAATCAGTTTGAGATGCAAGTCAGATCCACTGATTCATGGGGAGTTCACTGACATGTGGGCAGTTGATGTTCAATAGAGTTAAACAAATAGATGTAACCTATGAGCTCCCCACAAGTTAGTAGAACTGATGAAGCCTCTTAAATAAGTGAGCATCCAGGCTACACAGAAAGTTAATTTACCTTTGACTAACTATTACAATATTACTTATGTTTTGGGAAATCATTTGTGTTGTTACGTGCCATTTGTATGCATGCACCACTGAAAAGAATTGCTTACTGACACAATATAGACCCCAATCAGACTATATTCTCTAAATACTGTACCTTTTTTGCACAAAATAAAGCAGCCGTAATTTTGTTTTTACTAACGATTTGATACTTATAGTATTATGTTTTTGCAGCAGCACTATTTTTTTATGTCAGTAATATGGTTTTTAACCTTATCTGTTTGCTCTCATGGCAAAACTAATACTGTGTATGTGACTGTAAAGAATTGTTAAATGTGTAACTCAACTGTACTGTGTGTAATTCAGCAATTTCAATAAATGGTATTTCTTTTCTTCTTTTAAAAAAAAAAAAAAAAGATTTCTTAATTATATGAAGTCTAATACAGAATACATAACAGTAATATCAATCAATCACAATAAAATAAACTGGCACATATATATATATCATATCTTGCTTTAAATCAAATGCATTAAATGGATTAGTGGATATGAAATTTTGCTAAAATAATTATTAGGTTATAATATAATACTCTTTCCTGTTTTTGCCATTACATGAATAGAAATCAAACAAAAACATTATTTAGGCTTAAAGTGAAATCTGAGTCAATATTATCAATAATAAATCTATTTAATCCTTTTGCTATGGGTACAGTGCCAAAAGAAACAAGGAATTGTTTCTGGGAAATGAATGGTATTTATATATTTCTTACATTTAATTAACAAACAGCATGGTACACACATAAAACATGCATGAACAGATAAGGCTAGGGCAACAGAGCACTCACAGAAATCACGAATCAGCTCAAAAAATGTGCATAGATTCAAGGTTTGGTAGCTTTCCTATGGTTTATGATTGGATTTAGATTTATGAATGTGAGATTTTGCAAGTAATACAATGAAATTGATGATATAGTATTGATTTGCTTTGGTAGAATAGTAAGCATAAACAAATCCAACAAATAAATGTTCTTTGTAAAGGGTCAACGTATTGGGAAATATATGTACAGACATCTTGCCGAAAAATACACGAGTGGGGACATCTTAAATCTTCTGGAAATGGTTGAGCAGTCCACACTAATGTCCTTTTTATATATTTGTAGAAATACCATGGAGGGATAAAAACGATTAATCATTTAAAAAGGCACGTTCTTACCCTTATACATAATCGGACATTTAGAAGATAATAAATGGTATTTCGCAATGTTTTGCCGTTGAATCGTTTCGTCATTAAAAGTGGACTGTCGCTCGTGAAATGACGCGCAGAACGTGTTCGCCATAATGATAATAAACCGTGAACACAAAGCTACAATAAAGCAAATTAAGCTTTGGCTTTGAAACAGGGATCGATACGTAGATATTCACCTAGGACCATCCACGTTTGGACTGATACTGGTGGTTAAATTGGGTAAAACCGAAGAATAACTGAGCGGAACAACGAGGTAAAGTTAGCATGCTAGCTAAGTAGCCAGGTTTACCTGTGATGCGGCTAGCTAATAGTGCTAGCGTTGGGTTACGTGAACATGCAGGTTCGGGTGGTTCGATTGTGATTTGAATCTGACACAATACTCTGTACTTGTCTGGACAGCTCAGGCATAATGCAAACTATAGCACTGGAATTCAAACGTGGCCACTTTAAAGAGTGTCGCTTGCAAGCTAAGTATATTAGCTTCCTTGTTTAGCCTCAGTCTAGCTAGCCAAACACCGCAACAGGCAGAGTCTGAGTTTGCTGCTGCTGCTGATGCTGCTGCCTTGTACAGTGAGTATCGGCTATATGTGAATGTAGGAAATTCCAATACGCAATGTGATGTTGCTGAAATTGTTGTTCCCAATCAAAACAGAAATTATGCAAAAATATTAGAATCCATATGCTAACTTGAAAAGTAGCAGATCTGCGTGTTTGACAGTTGCAGTCCCTGGAGGGCAGCTGCACCTGCACACGCAATTGTTTGACTAGTGCAGCGATGTAGAGCAAATCTGCAAATCTCTTTGTTCTCCTGATTTGAACCAAATACATCATCTGATTACAATCATGCATCCTCTATGTGTGTGTCGGTGGGGTTTTTTGTTGACTTTTTAAGGTTATTGGTCACGTCATACAGCAGCACACTTTGTTAAAATCCCCAGGAGAAGCGGATAAGTGTGGACTGTATTGTAAATAATGTATTATTAACAGTGGGGGAAGATATTTTCAGATTTTTATTTACGTAAAATTACTAATAACACTCCACGACAATACTAGAAGTCTTGTATTCAGAACCTCACTTAAAGTAGGTAAGTATTATCAGCAAAATGTACTTAAAGTATGGAGTAGTCATTATGCAGGAAAATGTTCCCTTTCAGTGTTTTTCTAGGATGTATGATTTAGTTTTTGTATTAATATCACTGCTGCATTAATGTGGTGATGTATGTTGTATTTTACTGATGTAGATGTTTATGGTAGGGCTATTTATATTCCTCCATATGTATAACTATTTTATGTACTGTCATCACTGTCCTGTGAGAACCACTTTGCTTTTTTTTATGATCTTAGAAAAACATGTTTCTGCTTTGTGACAATGCATTTTCCAGCTGATCCAAGAGGGTTTATATTATAGGCAATTATAGGGTAAATAGTTTATTTAGCTTAAGAAGTAGGAGATTTTTCTTAACACAAAGTAACATTTCATCTTTCAGTTTATTTGTTTACACTGGACAGGAAAGAGATGAAAAATCGTAAAAGTAACTGATATCTCAAGCTGTCAGATAAATATAGTGGAGTTAAAAGCACAATATTTACCCCTGAGATGTAGTGGAATAGATGTATAACGTTGCACAAAAGGGAATTACTTGAGTACAGTACAAGTACCTCAAATTTGTACTTAAGAACCACATTTGAGCACATATTTGAACCACATTAATTTCATTCTGCCACTGATTTATTAATAAAATGAATACATATTAAGTGCATGCCACCCTGACAGGCTGCGCTATGGCGTCGGCATCTGCCAGTGTGGACTCCAAGGCAGAGCTGACTGCTTTACTGGAACAGTGGGAGAGGGAGCAACAAGGCAGTACACAGGAGCTGGTTAACATCCTCACCAAGTAAGTAGTTTAGTTAAAGTGTTTATGATAAGTTGGTTCCACAAACTATGTTTTGGTGGGTGGGACTTAAAAATGGTAAATGTGTTGATGTGCTGTAACTTTCAGAATCTCAGAGCTTGTTGAGAAAGAGACAGAGGAATATCACAAAGCGGACCCAGACCCTTTTGATGATCGACACCCTGGTATGAAAAAAGACAAAAAAAAAGATCACGTAATGGGAAGATTACTGGAGATTTGAATATTGTTTATGTTTTTGACATTTCCCTCTTGGCCACTAGGGAGAGCGGATCCAGAATGTGTGTTAGGGCACCTGCTCAAGATCCTGTTCAAGAATGATGACTTCATGAACACAGTAAGAATGGATGGACTGAATGGAGACTGTTTTAATGCAAAATCAGAGAGTCAGAAAGTGATACAATTTTTTTTCTTCCCGTTGTAGCTGGTGAATAGCTATGTGATGACCAGCAGAGAATTTTCCCTCAATGCAGCAGCTTGTCGCCTGCTTCAGAACATCATGCCTGGATTGGAGACAGCTGTGGTCTTTCAAGAAAAGGTGGGTTATTTCTTACCTAATGATAAGATAACAGCATTTATTATTTTCTCTGTTCGAACAACGTGTTTCATTTATTTCAACTGTTGTATTACGCTGTAGTCTTTTGAAGGTCCATTTGAAAAAGTGAATGTAGACTAAAACACCTACACAATCAATACTTTTGAAATTGTGACGGAAGGATCAGTAAATAAGATCAAGCTTGGCAAAATACCGTCCTCACCACTCTTCTGATTAAGAACCTGTTAAAAGTCTTGTTTCTACACACATTTGACCATTTTTCTGTGTTTGTTCTTCTCAGGAGGGCATAGTTGAAAGGTTGTTTAAGTGGGCTCAGGAGGCTGAGCAGCCCCTCAGGATCTATGCCACAGGCTTGCTGGCCGGCGCCATGGAGAACCAGGACATTGCAGCCAACTACAGGGAGGAGAACTCTATTTTGGTCAGTAGGGGATTCTGCTGTCTCAAATGTCTGTTTTATTTTTTTGATAGAACTGTGTTATCCCACAAAGCATCAGAGCAGTTGGCTCATCATCAGCAGGTGATGTAAAGTAGCAACTTGTTTTTCATGCCTCACTTTGACAGGTGCCTTTGATGCTGCATCGGTTGCGTGAGCTTCAGGATAAAGATGCTGAGAATAAAAGGGAAATCAAACGGCCCAGCCCCAGGAAGACTTTGAGCGAGCCTTTGCTACCTTTGGATGAGGAGACTGTTGACGGAGGCTTTGAAGAGAAGCCCTTCACACCGGGGAGAAACAGAGCTGAAAGGGAGGGGACAGAGGAGGATGGCCAAATTCCCTTCTCAACCATCGAGCCTGAAAACGAGCTTTCGTTCCGACTCAACTCCCCCCATAAGACCAGCAGCCGTGCCAACTCGGCTGTTAAAACCATGATGAAGCCCATGTCTGCACCAGGTTCACTGACACACCAAGGCATGTCTGATGGCAGCAGTTTCCTAAAAAGGAAGGCAGACAGGGAGAGCGGCAGGACCTCAAAACAGAAGCTAAATTTCTCTTTGCCAGACCCAGACAGGAACTTCAGTGAGCTTTCCAACAGCAGCTGGTCTGAGATGAGCCCCTGGGTGATTGGCAACAACTATCATCTGTATCCTCTGACCCCAGAGATCGAGCAGAGGCTCATCCTGCAGTATCTCACACCTCTGGGAGAGTATCAGGAGGTATGTCCATTCCCTTCAGCTTACACAGTGTATGGTTGAACAGCATTTTGCAACATTTAAATGTGATCAAAGCAACTTCTGCCATGCAATTGCCATGTCTTGTCACATAATTACCAGCAGATGTCAGTCTTCCTTATGATTATGATTAAAGAAATTATTCTGCTCCTTTTCTCATACCGTGAAAGAGTGGTTTTGAAGGGTCACCTCAATTGTTAAAGACTAACGGGCTTTTTTATGTTAAACATTAGTACCAGCAACTAGCTATTTACAGGGTTTCCATAGTGAAGAGAATTTACATGACTAATGTGTTTTCAATGGCCATTCCTCCTCTTTCCTGCAGCTGCTGGCGGTGTTTATGCAGATGGGAGCTCGTGAGCTGCTCATGCATTATATGGATCTAAAGCAGACCAATGACGTGCAGCTCACCTTTGAGGCTCTCAAGGTAAACACTATATCCTTTAGTCGACCCTCCCATGGTGCCGAAACACGAGGTCAAGCTCCTCTGACTTATATCTCTACTTTTCCCTCTTCTCGCAGTACCTGGCTTCTCTGCTGCTGCACAAGAAGTTTGCTGCAGAGTTTGTGGCTCATGGAGGAGTTCAGAAGTTGCTGGAAATCCCCAGACCATCTATGGCTGCTACTGGAGTGTCTCTGTGCCTCTACTACCTTGCCTATAACCAGGACGCCATGGAAAGGGTACAAAACAGACACACATGATGCAAATACACAAGGAAATCTGGAGTATTGACATAATTGTGCCACATTTTTCTTGCAGCTTTCTGTTTTGGTACCGTACATGCCAAAGGAAAGATGTTGGAGCTTGACCATGTGTCATTAAATTGTGATATGAGATATTGTCTAGAATTTAGATGATTGTAATATTGTGTTACATCTCAAAGTACCTAAAGGCTGCTATACAATTTAGTGATAGAATTATAAACTTGTCCGTCTGTTTTATTTAAGTTAAATGAACACAAAATTCATTCTTGTGTGTTTTTTATATATATATATATATATATATATATATATATATATATATATATATATACAACACAGTTTTTGGTCACTTTGGGCTGCATCTCTGCATGACAGGTGCTATACAAATATTACATCAAGACATTAATATTAAAGTTTTTGCTGAAAAATGATACTAGATTTGATCAGTATTGCACAGCTCTAGTTTGTAGTGCACATTTGTATTCATTGGTGTGTCCTTTCCTCTCAAGGTGTGCATGTTGCCCCACTCCATCCTGTCAGATGTGGTTGGTTACACGCTGTGGCTGCTGGAATGCTCACATGCATCGGGCTGCTGCCACGCCACCATGTTCTTCTCCATCTCCTTCTCTTTCCGTGCCGTCCTGGAGCTCTTCGACAGGCAGGACGGGCTCCGACGCCTCGTCAATCTGGTAGGACAAACCAGCAGACCGCTGCACATGATCCTCACTTTAACCATGTAGATGTAACCATCTGTATGACTTATTTTATTTAAATATTTATCTATATAGAGACTTGTATGTACCACAAAGCAATGCCACAACCACAGCATTTATAGCCTATGCTAAGTTGCCTGTCCCTAGAAATACAGAAAACTCAACATCAAATACAGTAGGAAACACGATCTCAATTATATCTATGACATTAAAAACACAAAAGTCAGACTGATCCTTCTGTGAAAACTGTTTCAGTTTGAGTTTAAAATGATCCCAGTCAGGATCCAGTTTGAGTTTTCCACAAGATGTTTCAAGAACTGCTAAACCGAGCAGTCAAATCTGTATCACAACGTAACTTAGCCATTGCTGATGGTGTTCTAATGTATGATATGACCTCGCTGTTTACAGATTAGCACACTGGAGATCTTGAACCCTGAGGACCAGGGAGCGCAGCTGAGTGATGATGAGATTTTCTCCAGCAGGCAGACGGCCAAGCACACCTGCATGGCCCTGCGCAGGTACTTTGAGGCCCACCTGGCGATCAAGGTGGAGCAGGTGAAGCAATCCCTGCAGCGCACGGAGGGGGGTGCCCCCATTCACTCCCAACCATACTATAAGGTAAACAGAAGACAAAGGATAAATGAGGTTGATATTACTGGACAATTTATTTATTGACGTAAACATTTTAAATGTATTATACAGATATTATTATGATTAGTTGCTGTGTTTATGCTTTATTTTGAAATGAAATGCAGACGTTTGTATTCCCGTACTGATCATATGTGTTCTGGTTCTCCAGGCGGTCAGCTACAGCCGTGAGCAGGTGGTGGAAATGATGGAGTTTCTGATAGAGTACGGTCCACTCAGGCTGTACTGGGAACCAGCGGAGGTCTTTCACAAGCTGTCATGTGTCCAGCTCCTCCTGCAGCTCATTTCCATTGCCTGTGACTGGAGGACCTATTATGGCAGGTATGGACCCAACACTAATTCTCACTTCTTCTTGCTTCATCCATCGCCTTTTCTTTTTTTACAAAAAAAAAAAAAAAAAACAGTTCTCACTTTCATTTATTCAGTGACTCCTGATGTGGTGATATAATGATTTCATGATATAATACAATGATAATGAAATTCAGAATTTTTCTTTCCCTGTAGGAGCGATACGGTGCGTTATGCTCTCGACATCCTGAGCATCCTCACAGTTGTTCCAAAGACCCAGCTGTTGTTGTCTGAGGCTGTTGCAGTGCTTGATGAGGGAGGATCCACTGTTTCCACTGTTGGTAGGTGAAACCACTTAAGTGTTTTGTTTTTTTATATGAAACAACAATTGAAGTGTGTGTGTGTGTGTATATATCCAACAGTCACTAATGCATTCAAGCAGCATGCCATACAGTATGTTGGGTTAGCAGTCGTTATTGTAAATGTGTCCAAAGTGCACTGATTAAGTGTCTCATTCTAAGATTTCTCGCATGGTGTGAGCATGAAGATGAGTAATTGCTTTTAAGTTGCTTAAAATTATTACCACCTTCCACAGAATGTAATGACATTCAGTAGCTTTGTATTTTCATTTTCATTTTTTTCTCTCCGAAAAACCTGTGCCCAGCTCTGCTGAAAGATGGCGTAACTCCAAATATTATTTTTCTGCCCCCCCCCCCTCAGGAATGAGTATAGTCCTGGCAGTGGCAGAGGGAGAGGTATTTGTAAATGATGCCGAGATTCAGAAGTCAGCTCTGCAGGTCGTCATCAACTGTGTCTGTGCTCCAGACAAACGCATGTCCAGCATTGGCAAGTTCATCGCAGGCACCCCCCGTCGCCGCCTGCCTCAGCAGACCAAAGCCAGCGAGAGTGTGCTCACTAAGATGTGGAACGTGGTGCAGTCCAACAATGGCATCAAGGTAGAGTTAACTTATACCAGTCACCAAAGCCTTTGTTATTTTTTAAAGGTTGACACATCCACACACTGAATGCAGTGGAGCTGCCATGCAAGGCACAGACCAGCACTGCAGAATATTTGGTGTTCAGCGTATCACTTATTGACATTTGGACATGCAGTTGGGACATTGGAGAAGGAAAACTGGCCAGACATAATGACATGCTAATTCACAGGCAGCAAGAAACCTATGTTGCTGTGGCATAAACAGTGATCAACTTACCCTGCATAACACAAGGATGTCTTAATCTTTCATATAAGCATTTATATATCAGGCTGTAAAATTGGGATTTAGAAGACAACTGTTTTGCCAAGAGGCTCCAACTACTCTTGGACTAGTTGATGTAAAGATAAAACACAAGACAAACGGTAGAACATATTTCAAAAATGTTTTGTTGGTTCTGGAAATCAATTTTGCGAGTCTTTGTGTAAAAGTTGACTAGACGGATAGAAACAACTTGGTATGAAATGGCATTATTGTGAGTTTTGTGCAGCCTAAACAAAGAATTGCAGCAGTTTCCGCTTTTGAATAAGGGTTGTGTGTTTGCCAGGATAAATAAGATAACAAAGCAGAGAGAATTTTTCCAGCTCTTGTCATAGCTGCTACTTAGACACTACCGGGTCAGTTCACTCAGTTGGGAGTCTTCCTAAAAAAAAAAACAAAAAAAAAAACTTTCCAACAAGCCTTTTTTTCCCTTTTTTTTTTTTTACTTACATACTGCGTCTGTCCTGTAGGTGCTGCTGTCTCTGCTGACGGTGAAGATGCCCATTACAGATGCAGATCAGATCCGAGCTCTGGCCTGTAAGGCTCTGGTGGGTCTGTCTCGCTCCAGCTCTGTCAGACAGATCATCAGCAAGCTGCCTTTGTTCAGCAGCGGACACATCCAGCAGCTCATGAAGGAGCCTGTGCTCCAGGACAAACGCAGCGAACATGTCAAGTTCTGTAAGTTTGCAGCTGAGCTGATAGAACGGATCTCTGGGAAGCCGTTGATGATCGGTACTGACGTGTCTCTGGCGTGGCTGCAGAGGGCAAGTGTGGTCGCTAAGTCCAGGATCTCCTTTCCTGAGAAAGAGCTGTTGCTGCTTATTAGGAACCACCTTGTTGCCAAAGGCCTTCACGATACCGCCACTACACTCACCAAGGAAGCAGATCTCCCGATGGCATGTCTGTCTCTTTCTACACATTCAACTTCTGCTTTCCCTCCTGTCGCTCCTCCCCCACCTGCCTCCCCTGTTGCTACTCTACCCCGTACCCCACGGCTGGCCAACGGTGTTGGGTCAAGACTTGTAAATCATCCCCCTCATTCATCCACTCCAGGATCCAGCAATCCACAGACTCGTCCCTCTACATCACAACTCACTGTGTGTTCTTCCGCTGCTTTCCCCTCAACATGTGTCCCTCCCTGTAGCAACGGCTCTCCACTGATCGGACGAATTGTTTTCTCTCGTGAACGGCAAGCGGTGTGTAGTACTGTGAGCTGCAAGAAACCCCGGGTGCTCAGGCAAAAGTCTGACCATGGCGCCTTCAGCCAGAGTCCAGCCATGAAAAAGCAGTTTGATAGACACCTGCCTTCCCCCCCTGCATTGGACAGCATTATCACGGAGTACTTGAGGGAACAGCATGCACGCTGTAAGAACCCTGTGGCAACATGCCCGCCTTTCTCTCTCTTCACCCCCCATCAATGCCCCGAGCCCAAACAGAGACGCCAAGCACCCATCAACTTTACATCCCGACACACACGGAGGGTTATATATCCTAAATATGGAGGAGTGGATGGAGGCTGCTTTGACAGACATCTTATCTTCAGCAGGTAGGTAGCTTTGCTATATTCATGTTTCCTTCCTTGAACACAACGCGGCATCACTTAAATCTACATTCTTTTTTTTTTCCATTTCCAAAGGTTCCGTCCTATCTCCGTCTTCAGAGAAGCGGACGAGGATGAGAGTGGATTCATGTGTTGTGCCTTCTCAGCTCGCGAGCGGTTCCTGATGCTCGGGACGTGCACAGGGCAGCTCAAACTCTACAATGTGTTTACAGGCCAGGAGGAAGCCAGCTACAGCTGTCACAGTTCAGCCATCACTCACCTGGAGCCCTCACGGGTCCGTAAAGAAAGCTACTAGAATATCAAAAATGTTATGCTAAGTCTTTCTGTAGTTGCTGAATGCATTCTTCCTTATCCTCTTTTGTGTGAGTTATTTTAAGTGCCGCCTCAACTCGAAAATGTGTTTTGCAAATTTTTATTTTACTTTTCAGTAAAGTAGTAGACATCTTGCTTCCAGCAGTTAAAACTTTTGAAATCAACACTATTTGCCTATTCAAGGATACTTGTTTTCAATGAGCAAGAGGTAGTGGTAATTGTAAGTAGTAATTGAGCTTATTTGTGGAAAAACCATAGCAGACGCACATTATCATTCATAGCAAAACCATTTCTACGTCTGAAAACACGTGTGGAGGAGGTCTTTAAACCATCACGTTTTGTGTTTTTAGGATGGCTCTCTGCTCTTAACGTCAGCCTCTTGGAGTTACCCTCTGTCTGCGCTCTGGGGCATGAAATCAGTCTTCATCATGAAGTAAGTGATGTTTGCACAAGAGACTAAACCCATTTTTTATGCCTGTCTGTGATTCACTGCCTCCATGTATGTGGTCCTCTCTGCCCAATGTTATAGCAGCTTTATGTTGTCAAAAGAAGGAACTGCCGAAAGGAGAAGACATGCTGTTTAATTATGCCCGCTAACAGCCTGAGGGCTGCAGTCTTCAGTTCATGGAACACAAGCACTTGGCATCATTCATCCGTACAGTTTAACCAAGGCAATACCGGGACTTTGCCGAAGGATTGTGATTTGTACCACAGTGTCTTTAAGCAATAATAAGTTTTAAACTACTCTGCTTTTGTACCCACATTGGTCCCATGTTTTTGATTAAGTGTTGAAATGTTGATCTTGTTGTCTTCAGGCATTCTTTTCTGGGCGACCATTATGTGGAGTTCAGTAAGCTTTCACAAGATCGTGTCATTGGTACAAAGGAACATATAGCCCGGGTATGTGCGTCAGTATTATCTGAACATGATTATATGAAACGGTAAATGCAGAAAAAAACATTACCCGTCAATGGTGAATGCTTACGTTCAGCTCTTCTCTCTGCCAGATTTATGACATCCAGACGGGTCAGGTGACTCTGACTCTAAACAATCCAGACCTGGCTAACAACTACAAGAGGAACTGTGCCACCTTCAACCCAACAGATGACCTGGTGCTGAATGATGGCGTGCTCTGGGATGTGCGCACAGCTCAGGCCATCCACAAGTTTGACAAGTTCAACATGAACATCAGTGGCGTTTTCCATCCTAATGGCCTGGAGGTTATCGTGAACACGGAAATTGTATCCTTGATACTTAAGTGCTTGGGTTGACAAGAGTACAGTGCAGTAGGAGATAGCGTAAGCGTATTTGGAGGTTTTGTTTTGTTAATGGCAACAATCTCATCCCTAATCTCATCAAGCAAGACAAGAGTCTACGGCCATGCTGTCGGCTCTGCGTGGCTGTACGAAGGCACGATCCACTTTGAGCTAAATGCTAACGTCAGTATGCTGACAATCTGAAAATGCTAACATGCTGATGTTTAGAAGGTCTAATGTTTACAATGTTCTCCATCTTAGTTTAGCGTGTCGACATGCTAACATTTTCTAATTAGCACAAACGCAAAGTAGAGCTGAGGCTGATGGGAATGTCATTATTTTGCAGGTATTTGGCCATAAACAAAACTGAAATGTTGTCCTGATAATGGCACTAGATGAAAAGGGAAGGACTCTCCAACGTTATTGCAATCCACCCAGAAGGGGACAGTAATGTCTGTTACATATTTCGTGGAAATCCATCAAGTAGTTGTCAAGACGATTCACAAAAAAATCACAAATGTGAACCACATGGTGGCACCAGAGGTAAAGTCAGGGGATGGCCAAAGTCGGTATGTTTCATACACAGGGAAGCATGAATATCTGCACAAACTGTAATGGGAAGCCATCGAACAGCTGTTGAGATATTTCATTCTCGACCAAAGTGGAGGCCTGACGAGCATCCCTTAGAGCCATGCCGATAGCAGTGCTCAAAATGTGTGAGGCAGTACAATCAGTGCATTGTTGTAGAATATGTCGGCAAGAAATAATAAGAAAAAAAGTTTATGTTTTAGTCTTTTCAAATATATAATATATATAATATAATAATATATAATATAATAAGTGCTTGTTAAACATTGGACTTAAGTAATGGCTATACAGTGGAACATTAAATAAATCAGAACAGAAAGGAAAAAAAAAAGATTGTATTAGTGTTTAAATTTGTAGTTGGGATGGGATGACTGTTGAGCTTTTATTTCACTGCTAAACATTAAATATTTATTACACTGATAAATTGATCCATTACCAAGGGAATGGTTTTAATCACTGTGTAATTGAATTCGTAGCAGATTTATTTGCTCCAATAAAAAAAAATAGCGTCATGGTCCTTAGTTGGAGTTTCAGTGGGATCTGCGGACCTTCCACCTCCTCCACACCGTTCCCGCTCTGGACCAGTGCAGAATGGTCTTCAACAACAACGGCACCGTCATCTATGGAGGTAAATAAAGAAGCCAATGCATGATGGGTAATGTAGAGCATTTGGCATTGAGCCTACATCTCACTCCACAGTCAGTTCGAGTGTGTGAAAGGTGTGTTTGAGTGAAAGGCTTGTAATTATGAAGCTAAGTGAGCATGTGTGTGTTTGTAGAGAGGTGTGAACAGAGCCTGTAGAGGTGTGTGTGTGTGTGTGTGTGTGTGTGTGTGTGTGTGTGTGTGTGTG
>CALSBV010012228.1:863316-894798 GCA_943590825.1 Bovichtus diacanthus | reverse complement strand
ATATATATATATATATATATATATTAATATAATATATGCATGCTGGGATTCTTCCCAACACACCTTGTTTTTATTTAAAATAAGAATGCACTATTATTGAAGATTAACAAATCAACCCTATATATGCGTTTAAAGAACCCGCTCAGCTGGATGAGAATTACCTGGATCCTTTAGCTTGATAACAGCATGTTAGCCTCGATAAATTAGGCTACTTTTGAAAAATGGGGCCCTAATCTGCAAGCCTCAGCTAAGTGATGCATCAAGGCTGAAGTTTAGTCCAATTTCTGTTTTCATGCTCGTCTGGTCACTGTGAGAAAATGTTGTCTTTCCCAGTGGAATAAAAAAAAAATGCTGTCTTAGTTTATTTCAGAGAATGGCAGAGGAAGCATGAATTTGACAGGAAAAAAATGAATGTAATGCTCTTTTTACATTTTTTTTTTTTTTTTTTCAGTCTCTGTACCCCCACATTTCTAAATCTGTATTTTTTTTATATCGCACAAACAGACAGCTCCGACAACTCTGACCTTGAGGATGACGTCATCTTATCACTGAATGAGTGAGGAGCCATTGGCGTCTGGGACCGAGGAACCGGACATCATGTCCAGACTTCTGCCTCATAGACATTTGAGCTGCAGAACAGGAGGCAAGAAAAGAGGATAATATCAACAGATAAGGTGGGAGATAACTTGGAGCACTGCCAGTGTGAAACAGTATGTGTCTGCACTCTGAGTGACAACACAAAGGAAGAGCAATCTCATAGAGATGGAAGGGGTGAAAAACCAATGCACACAACTTGACTTACTGGTGGGCAAAAATGATTGTATACGATATAGTTTTATAAAAAATAAAAAAAAAGAAGAAGTGGGCTTGATGATGAGATGAATTGCCAGTGTGTAGATGCAGTGAAGAAAAGTTTTATATTTTATCACATTTACGGCTTTTTTAAGTGAGCCTGTTCATTTGATATTGATTCACTCACTTTGTAAGCCTCTGTTTGGTCACAGATTAGTGTTTGTAGGGGAAAAGGCTTACATTGCAGCACTGTGGGTCTGCATTTGTGTGGCAAAGGATCCAATGCTCTCTCAAGCTTGTATTTTGCCAGATTGCCTGGTTTAATCACCAAAAAGTAATAAAGCATTGAATTAGGCAGCTAATGTAATGCACACACACGCTGCCGATGGTTTATCTAGCTTAAAACCCGCCTTCAGGTTTTACTTTTTACGTTTCACCTTAAACCAATGACCAAAACGCCACACACAGCAGTGCCATTCGTGAATGTCGCCTTCTGATTTCATTATGTGAGCAGAGACATTAAATCAGCTTGGTGCTCTTGCTGAAGAAACCATAACTAGTGTGGATACTGTAACAAAACTATTGACACACCTGCTCACTGTCGGAACATGATGGACATAAAGAGGCTTCTTCAGCTCTCCACCATTGTGTTATTTTACAAGGATTATTGATTTGGCTTTATTAGATGTTCTTTAAAGATCACAGGGCCGTGTGCTGTTGATAACGACATAAGTCTAATCATACAGTGAAAATGTTACTTAATTTTATGTTAGAGGTTAAAATCGATCTCGCAAAATCTTGAAAGAAAGCTTACATTGGAAATACAAGATAGTGGTAAAATTCAGCAGAATATTTTCATTTCAAATGTTTTTTTCCGAGTGGAGTGACAGGAGGCTTCAAACTCTCAACATTGTGAAAACAAATGCCTTTCACTTGCACACTTTTTAAAAGCAGTGCAAACATTGATTTTTCTCATGTTTTTGCCTTGTATCTGTTCATTTGACCTGTTTTCTTTTCCATAAGAAGACTTGGGTGTTGAGTTTCTTGACCGTTTATGTACAGCTTGTATGTATCTAAAGTATTTTTACTATAAATAAAGCCGCAAAATTATCTTTGTGTGCTTCTTTAATGAAATGATATTGATGTTCGCAGGCAGTTGACATTTATTAAGCTGTTATAGGGGAGGTGTGTTAAACATTAGTGGTTCTTTTAAAAGGAAGAAAGCAGGGGTGAATGCTGCAACTGGTGCCGATGTCAAGGTCTAATTAACACACAACCGTTATATCATTATATCTGGTCCCTGCAAGCAAGGAGCTCCTGAATTAAATGTTTTGAACTGTAGAGAACCTAGGTTTGACACAAAACAGGCAATCTCTTCATGTGGTCTCACATCAACCTCCCTCTTAATAACCAAAAGGATACCATTAAGTTTTGTTCTTCTTTCATTATTATTTACAATCCATATATATATTATTATTCCAACACTGACTTATAAAACCAAAAAGTGGAGTGTGTGTTTGTGTGTGCGAGCGGTTTAGAGCAAACAAATTCTATAGCAAATGTTGAAAACAAACAATACTACAACCTCACAGTTTCTCAAGCAGGTATGTAATGAAAGGTTGCCATACACTGCTAAAATTAGGTCCTAGTAGAGCAAATCTTATCTTTTTCTAGTTTCAAATATTGGGGTTTATCTCTGATCCAGTGCTTAAATCAGGGAATGGTAGTCTTCTTCCATTTGAGTAAAATGAGTCTTCTGGCTAAAAGAGTGACATGCGATGCAATCTGACTGTGCCCTAGCAAGATGATTGTTCTCACATTGGATATCAAAAATGGCTGTAAGGGGATTTGGATCTATTGGTCTTTCAAGTATCTGGGATAGGGCATAAACAATGGAAGACCAGTAACCTGACAGTCTCGGACAAACCAAAATGTATGAGCTCGTAGCGCAGGTGAAACTTAACATCTATTCAAAGAATGATCAACTGATGGATACATCTTTGAGATTTTGACTCTGTGTGCCGCCTTGAATTTAATCAGGCCATGCCTGGCACATATTGGTGAGGAGTGTAATCTTGAGAATATATATCCGACTACTCAACATCTGTAAATTGTCGCTCAGGTCAGCCTGCCTCGCCTCTCTCTGCATCGAGAGATGCGCAGATGAAACGATTTCATAAATGTATACATGGCTCCTCTCCAAATCAAGCCATGTCCACATTCCTTTAACGTTCTTCAGACATCTCTGCATAACCTCAAACTCGTACTAAAATTGAAGAATTTGGGAATTTAGTTAGATGGCAGTCTTATGCAGTCCTCGTGTGGAACAGCTGGCACAGAATCTGAAGATAAAAATGAGTTTCATATATCAGAATAAAGTGTGTTTTTCTCTTTTTGTCGACCATGATGTCTGTGCGTGACTATGGAGATACCCTGCACTCTCATGCTGCTCATCCCACCTCACTAATAACAAGAAGAGAACTAAAACGCTACTATTGTTTGTAAAAGTATTCTACTAAAGCTGCCTCAGTATATCACATCTCCGCTCGTCAGACCAGATCACAGGACTGGCTAACTCTTGATACCGCACAATAAATACTGAACTGGAATTGCCTTCCAGTACTTGGCATCATATCTGAATTACAAAAGACTCGGACACTTGAAAGTCTGGTCCAATTGGACGAGTTTAAAGTTTTTTGAAATTTTGTTTTATAGATGTCTGTAATTGTTTCTGATGCTGCTTGTGTGTGACTGGCTGTTTTTTTTTTTGTGTGTCTTATTGGATTTCTCCTGCTGTACTCTGATATCTCTTGCAAAACCGATCTACATCATTAGATAAAAGTTATGCTAATATGTTAATTCTTTTAACAGTGTGCCTCAACATAAAGGCACAAATCATAATCTATATATCAGTTAAATTAGTACATTTTGTACAATGAGATGAGATTTCAGTTTTCCAGGCTGCTTTTAAGTGAGAGACACTATGCAGGAAATGGAGCTAAGAAACAACTTGCAAGGGAAAGTGTGCATTTGCTTTAAGAATGAGCAGCTGAGTTTGGATATATATTTTAATCGTATATTAGTTATGCTATACATTTCTTGCATGCGAATAATCCAGTCTTTATTTCCCTTAATGTGTTTAAATACCTTACATTTTCCTTCCTCTTGATTGTTGAATTGTGCATGCAGAGATTTGCCACAAAACTTTCCTGTGGCCTCCCCCACAGTTAATAATAGAACACATTAAAATAGTCACAAGAACCACATTAAGAAGGATCAAATATGTTTTCTAAATTGAGTGTGTGTTTGTGTGCGTCTGCTGAGACATGTGCGTGTCCATGTGTTCAGACAGTGGTTATTTGTACAAGGAGCGTATGAAATGTATGATCCTGAGGAGTGTAAAGAAATAAGAATGTGTGTGTTTGTGTGGAAGCAGGTGATGGATGAGTTGGTGGGCCATGCTTCTTATTACCTCCTCGGCTGGCTCTTATTGCCTGCTAGCTTTGGGAGTGTTGAAACAGATAGCAGCTCTCGCTGTATTAGGCAATCCCTGTTTGCAGGGGACCAGTGTCTCATCCTCATAGTGCTGCTGCATCAGAGCAGGAGCTAAATGTAGCCACTGCTCTTCCTGAGCCGAACAAGTAAAATATTGTCAGAAAAATGCACGAGACACTTTTCAAATCTTTAATAATTTAAAATCTTTTGTGCCAGGTTTAACATGTATATACTGTTGTGTCACCTTAGCACATTTTCAGCAAGTAGGATGGAAGCTTATAATTTGTTATGTTGTGTTTTTTTTTCTCAAATGTTTATTAGCTGGGATGCATATTTAGCTTACAAAACGCCCCACACTCCTCCAGCTTTATGTATGTGATTGGAACACCGCCCACAGTGTTCCACTTGAAGTAATAGACAGATGGGAGTCAGTCACAGCGTCGCTATGATGGAGAGAAATTACCCTGCTGAATACTGCCCTCCCTCCCACACTACATCAAACTCACTGGACGCTCAATATTCACCAAATCACTCTATTTTTCTACTCATGATTGCCTTGTCTATAGGACAAGACGGCTTAATGCACTGAATGGACCAGACGTGCATTGAGCAATGCGATAGAGATACTGTATGTTGGGACTAAAACTGTATATTCATTTGGTTTAAAACATTGACTCTTAAAAGTGTGTTCTCTTCCCACAGCATGCTGATGTTCAAATCAAGGTCTTGGTGAGACAGAGGGACATTTTCAGCGCAGAACATCGATCATGTTCCTAAAACGTTCACAAGTATAAAGCTACAACGTTCTATGCCTTACTGAAATAATTAGAAGGTCATATTGGCACGTAGAATGTTATATCCGCAGGTTTGAAGCTTCACAGCGAAGTAATGTGCATAGTGTTTATCATTACCCTACAGACTGTTTTAACAGCAGGGACTCACTTCCTGTTAAACCGGTGTGCCATAAAGCCAAATTCATTGCATCACATCCACTATATGACGATAGAATTCAAATCCATCAGCTTACAGGCAAACTGTTTCCTCTAAATTGGCAACACATGGTGAGTGTTTTACAGGCTGAATACAGTACTTACTTTTGTTTTTAAGCCATCAAAAGATTAATAAGTAAATATTTAAGCAGTTCACTACTTCCCTACCAGACTTTCCCCCAGCAGAATGGAGGCTTTAAAACTGCACTTAGACCATCGTGTGTGGAAATGAAAAACATATAAAAGTGTGCAGTTAACAATAAAACAAAACACATCTAAAAAGAAACAAAAAAAAAAAAAAAAACTCAATTCTAGGTACTGAACTCACTACTTGAAATTAATTCAGTGACATCTAGAGATGATACTCGGAAGAAGGAAAAGCACCAAATGCTGTTGGAGAATGTAGCAGATGTGTCTCAACTCTAATCCAAAGTCATATACACACTTCTGGTTTACAGCTCATTAATCTTCAACATGAAGTTGAATAAATAAAGACAAACTAAATTTCAAATTTCATCATTTATTTTATATGAATGCCATTTATAAAACAGCCCGTGGTCGTGTGATGTAGGTCTAATGGGAAATCCACAGTTTGTCAAACCTATCAATCAAATCCAAAGGGGAAAGTGGCCTTTAGGAATTAGTTGCATCTCATCTGTGTGGGAGCATGACTGCACTATGACAAAGCATCACCGGTAGTGGGTCTGTTTCTTTGAAATGACTCAACCAGGAGGTGCTTCCCCACATGGCCTGATCCGTAACACCGGGAGCTACTTTATGGCCAACAGCCCCCAAAGCTACGCATTCAATCAAAAAAGGCAGACTGCCAGCCAGCTTACTAGCAGGAGAAAATGCAGTTTGTGTTTTTGATGGATGCAACTGCCATGCAGAGAGAGGGAGAGGGCGCATATATTTGCAAATGCTTGACACATCAGTGTTGACAAAACGAGTCATGTGACGACCATGAAGATGGCGCAGCTTATGGTATATTGCAGGTTTCTCAGTATTTTCTTGCAGCAGCTCGACAGTTCGGACCGCGGAACGATATCACGACCTATTACCTACTAATTACCGACCGATTGAGCCCGTTCACGCTGCCTGAGCAGCCGGATCAGCTGGACTTGAGCGCGATTGGCTGGGAGGGAGGGGGGGGGGGGAGGAAAAGTGAAATAAAATAAATAAGCCTCGAGGAAAAGAAATATCTTTGTTCCACTTGAAATGCTGCTGCAATAACACCTTTTTGTGGAGACCAGAACACCGCTCACCGTGTGCGTGCGAGCGTTCGTGCCTGCCTGCGTGAGTGTATGTGTGTGTGTGTGTGAGTGTGCGTTACATTAGGTGGACACGGAGACTGCATCAGACTGGAGACACACGCCGGGACATAATAGAGCGGAGATATCGAGGCTTTGATGGTCCTTCCTCTCCCCCTGCACACACACAAACGCCAGGAAACTGATTCCGGTCGAGACATGTAGTCCCATGTATGAGCAGCCAGGATCATTTGTAGCCTTCAGCTCTCATTTTTTAGCATCATCATCTCACGATATCGACATAATGTGGCTTGCTCTACCGGAGGGAGAATAATCAAATATGTGGATACCTACAGAAGAGGAGAAAATCGGAGTTGGTGAGTCAATTTCACCCTTTATTGTTAATCTATTAACGTTTGGTTTCTAGCTTCTTCTTTTTTTATTGACTTTAATCATACAGTGCTGTGATGGCAGTTTTTTTGCATGAGAAACACCCAATTTGTGTTCATCGACACCCCGCATAGGCTATCCAGCCCATTTTCCTGTTATTATGCCCATTACACCCAATGAAAAACACACACACTTATAATGGCTGATATACACGGCCAGTGACTGCATAGAAAGGGAAATTGCGTGGGATGATACAGCCTACAACCCACCACCTTAAAGATGCTATCGCAGTCTATACACAACCGCAGGCGGTGCTTTAAATCTAGCTCCTACTCCTGGTTATGTGTTTTTTGTATTTAAAAAAATGCGTCAGTGTAGCATTTTACCCTTTTCTTCTTATGAGCATATATGGAGGGGAGGGGGGGTAGAGGGGGGAAAACGATTCGTGTTGAAACCACGAGGGGGCATCGTGACTGCGTCCCTCCAACAGGTGTAGGCTGCTGGAGTGAAGCCGGAGTCTACCTGTAGACAGAAATCTGCCCCAATGCTGCTGCTGCAACGACAGGAACTGCGCTGTACCACACTTTACATTTCATCCCTGCATGTGTGCACTTTGACCCAGGGGGAGAGGTGAAAGTGCAAGATCAGCATTTCTCCACTGGGATTAGCCTTTTATGGAGACAAACAAAACAAATGTCAAAGCGAGCTGTATACAGTCTAGTCTTGTCTTAAATAGAATAGGCTACAATGGACTCGATACGATGCCATACGGTCATCATAAAGTGACTGTTGAACCCCGCGGCCGCGGCCAAAGTGTCTTTCGCGTATGATTATCCTTTGAGGGTTTTCATTAGGGGAATGAGTCATTTCCAGATGCTCTACAGCTGTTACTTGCAGGGCTACCCGTGCTGCCTTGCACATGATACTCCCCCCCGCCCCCCAACATACACACGCCCACACATATACACTTTGTTTGGAGGCATCACATTTGTCATGATCGCTTCATAAAGACCGCAGGATGAGAGTCCCAAATGGCAATCCACCATAATGTCGGCTCTTGTAGTGGCTGTACAGTAATCATCTTATCGCAGTCAGTCGTTTGTAGTTTCATCCACGCATTCATTTATCCTTCATAGAATCACTGCAGGCGTTTTTTTTTTTTTTTTTATCCAAGCGCAAATATATTGGGGGTATTAACAGGGAGGAAGTGTGGGGAAGCAACAGTTCGGCGCAGCCTCCGCAGCAGTCGGTGCGGAGTGACCTGGCGCTGTCCACGGTGCTGAACTGCGGGGAAGAGAAGCGCTGTGTACCGACACAGTACATACTGTACATTGTAAAAGCAGCCCACGTTACTCTGGCACATTTCCCCCCTTCACTTCAGATAACGTGTTGACGAGGTTCAATATTTCTCCAACACCATTGTACACAAATCCCACACGTTAACTGGCAGTACAGCCCCTTGCAAAGCATTTCTTCTCCCGCCTCATCTGTTTCATGAGTGGCATTTTGCATATTCCCCCATCTTCTTTGCTTATTTTGTCATTGCCTGTTAATTGTCTCTCACCAATATTGCCATACACATATAAAGAACTGAGCTGTGGTCCGTCCGCAGCCAGCCAGGCCTTTCTTTTCTCCTGTGTTTTTAATTGGCTCCATCTAAACAGGAAACAGTTGGAGACCACCTCATGAAACGTTAATGTCTTTCTTAGAATCGTTGCCTATTCATTATTTTGTTTGTTTATGCAGGAGGTAATATTAGTTTGTAATTCACTTGTAGAGTGGCAGCAAAGGCCTGGATTGAATCCCGATTGAAACCGTGGTGCTGCCCAGCTCTTTCCACTCTGGAACTGCAACTGATTTTTAATCACCAATTAATCTATAACTCAATTTTTGCCCCGTTTAATAATAATTTAGTAAAATGTCAAAAGTACCCTTAAGAAAATGGTCATTATCCAATAAAAAACGAAATATAAGTTAATTGTGATGTAGTAAGTTATACATATTACAATAGATTTCCCGTCTTCTTGAAATGTCTCATATTTGCAAATAAGTCACTGATGGATTCTTCTCGTATAAGCAGCAGTATTGCATGACTGTCTTTATACTTTTATTGGAGGGATCTCTGACTGTAAATCAGTACCTGCCCACATGACAGAGTGCAATGAATCTGTGGCCACATGGATGTGTCTCAGGCGCAAACTACTGTAGCAGTACATGAAATAATCAAGCAGGCTCGGCCACCATTATCTGAAATGGACAGCTCTAGGATCAAACGTGTTCACGACAGAACAAAAGATAGAGCTAATGTTCAACTGAGAGTAGGATTAGAGAGATTAATGTAGTCCAAAGTAGCATTTCTCTGGTGGTTTTAGCCATGAATTTCGTGGAAAGTTGCTCAGCTCCATTTCAGTGAGCACTTTTTGGATTCATCATGGGCACTGCATTACAATGTCCATTAGTACTGTAGTTTCCACTATATAATAACTCTATAAATATACCTATTGTTGTATTTATGATAGTCATGTACATGGTCATTTAATAATGCTTTTAGGTCATCATCTCGCAGTTACACAGACCCCTGTAGCTGGGAAGCATGCCTAGATTTCTGTGACACTGATTTGGGATCATATACGGTAAAATGCTCCTCTGCCTCTGTGGCAGAAATCCCTAGGTTAGCAAGACTTCAGCGCAGTAATGTGTCTGAGTAAGTGAGTCTGCATATAAGTCGTGCCGAACAACATGACTCAGTGGGCGAAGCCCGAAGACCGTTGTGTAAATTTTACCATGGCTGAATCTGGGAGAGGACTACTCAAGCAGGACCTTCATAGCCTTCATACTCACATTGCATTACTGGAATGGTTTAAGGATTCACTTGGTAAGCAGTGCAGCTTCAGCTGTACCAGTAAATATTGAGACCTGAACTAAAAAGACGGGAAAAACCCAAGGAAATAAGTTAGTTTCAGTGCTGCATTTTAGATGAGCACAGTGTCCTTTTTAATAAAATATGTTTCCCAGTACAGTGGTGCCATTAGCCCTCAATTGTTTTGAAAATAGCAGACAATTTATAATCCATAATAATGTTCACTGGCATGTTTTTGATGGCATCTCCCCTCTCTCTGCAGAATATTTCTCCTGTGGGTCATTGTACACTTAGGTACTCTATGTGTCTCTCACTGATATTTTTAAGTACCTTAGACTGGCTTCCTACAGAGTACTGTGAACATATTTGCTAATTTTATCCGTGGTTTGGTGTGCATGAAATATGGCAAAAGGCAAAGGATTAGTAATGTGACTTGAACGCATTAAAAACTTTGAATGACGTTACAGTTTGCTTATGTGATGCAACACATTTCCTCTTAATTTTGTTCGTATCCACAATTTGTTCTTATTTTGTTAGTACCCATTGATTTCTGTGATTCAAAAATGTTTTTTATTTTTGCTCTTCTCTTAGGTAAGAGAACATTTTATGATTGGCGAGAGCGCGCTTACCAAGATAAGAAAGTCCACAAATTGTTTGTTTGTCCAACACAAGGAAAGTGTGTATTTATTTATAAGTCTGTTTATTTAACAGTACCTCTATTTCACTACTGCTGAAGTTCTTCTTCTTCCAGCCCTTTTTTGGTGGCTTCTCTTGGGCATGTGCCAGAGTATTTGCAAACAGCACAACACTGGCCCTTATATAGTGTTTAGGGGGTGTTATCTATGCTAATAATGAACAATCGGCCACATGCCTCCAATTTATGATGAAGTCGGTTTTATCATTGAGGACGCCATGGTAAAAGCAGATTTGGATGGTTAAGAACGTTTTGGTGCATCTGGAGTTATCTTTTCTCTTTGCACAAAATTCAGATAAAATATAAGAGACATTTAAGAGAATGTTGCTTCGTGAGGCCATATGTCTGTGGTGCTACCACCTTCTTTTTTAACACAGTGGAGAGCTCTGAATCACCACATTTTTCTTGCAATCATCACATAAAAGCCCTTTTTACACGGCATCACTGTAGGATTCAATCAACAAGGAGAGGTGATGGTTTTTTTGTGTTCATTCATTCATTCTATTTACATGTTTTTAGGCTTCGTTCCTACATGACATGCGCGGCAGCACTGCTGGTGAAGAGCAGTAAGTTAGAAAATAAAAGCACAACAGATGAAGAGCGTTATTAATTCTCACCGAGGCTGCTTCAATGATTTCAAAACTTATTTTACAATTGTGCTCCAGGGCATCTCCGGTGGTCTGAGTCTATTGCCTGTTTTTAAAACTATGATTCTCGATACTCGCCAGGTGATTTTCCTCCTATGGTTCTCAGTATTAGGTGACCCGAGTGATACCATAGATAGCGTAAAATTCAAAGCTTGAATGTTATAACTTCTGCATAATTAAATCAAGGATGATTGCTACTTTTGTCCTACAGGAGCTGGTGGTGGTGGTAATTAGGTGCTGTTATGGAAAATCAACTCCAGCGTCTGTTCTCACTTCACGCCAACACAAAAAACTGGATTCTTAAGAGACTGTTATGAGTTTGTTAAAAAGATTTGGTAGATATCTGAAGAATAATTCAGAACAGGAAATGTTGTGTGCTTTGAGTTTATATTTGCCTGTTGACAATACATGGCAAATATCTTGTCTACTATTACTATGAATCTGTTATGTTTGTTTTAAATCTAAAACATTTAAAGTAACTTTTTTGCTTTATGAACCTGGCTTTTGGTTGTAGTTCTGCTGTCTATCTGAAACCTAATTTATTTCTTTTAAAAATCACTTTTACTGTAGTTTTTGAAAGACTTATTCAGCCTTGGTTTTGTTCTTTGTGGATTTACTAAGGCTGATCATTATTTAAGAAAAGGCTTTGCATTTCTTTGCTGCCATCAATATTTTGACTGTGCTCTAACTGCAATGGAGAGTCACAACGAGATTACTCAAGGAATT
The DNA here is from genome assembly GCA_943590825.1 of Bovichtus diacanthus. Classification (NCBI taxonomy): domain Eukaryota; kingdom Metazoa; phylum Chordata; class Actinopteri; order Perciformes; family Bovichtidae; genus Bovichtus; species Bovichtus diacanthus. The sequence goes on along the minus strand of CALSBV010012228.1, from coordinate 882,955 downwards.
CAGTCCGCATCATGTTGGTGTATGGTTGATCCTTTGGGGGAACATTTTTAAAATCTCTACTGTAAGAGCTTTAGATTCTCAGACCTTTGATGAAATCAAGTGCGTGTGGTGTCATAGTGGGGGGAATACAAGTGCTGACAACCCAAGGCCCCAAAATAAGTGGACCCCCTTCAGAGCCTGTGCTTTTTTGTGGACTTTATATTTAGTTTTTGTTTCTCTTCATCCGGAAATGTTCTGAAACAAGGATTGGATTTAACCGACAAAACCCCAAAACAAAACAAAAATTCTTAAAAATAGGATACTTGAACTGTTTTATTATCTGAGACCAGCCAGGAGATTAAAATATACACAGCTTTTTCCCAAAATGTGCCCAAGTGAATGAGTGGGACTGCCTTGCATCGAAACCTCAAATTTGAGAGTAAATTACTAAATGAACGCAGGTGGTCGGTGAATTATGGATGAGCACACATATATTTGTCATTCATGGAACAATGGAGGTGTGGTGATGTGAGAAGAAAGTGGAGGACAGCAGGAGCCTCCTCCTGTGCTTAAGCTCCATAATTCCTACCAGTGAGTTACTGGTTACACAACAGCAGCATTAAGATGCCATGTGGACTATGGATGCATCTAAGGCGAGGGACAGTCTGGAGTGATATACTGTTGCTCAGCAGAATTGTTTGCTTTTGCCAACATTTTCCACTGCCTGTCCCGTCAGTCCTTCCAACATCCTACGTTCAACATGTTGAAGTATAAAGATGAATTTTCTTGGTTTTTGTTTTGTGGATATGCTAATGCTCTGAAGCTTTTAGTCAAAATGAAAGAGTGTTTACACAGCTTGTAGGTTTTGTGAGGGTGGACTATGAAAATATGAGCCTGCTTGATGCGCCCATCTCTCTCGAACATGACAAGCTCATCTTGTTCTGACATGGCCTCCGCTAAAGAGTTTTCAAATGGTGTGAGTGCAGGTTTTGCAATTCAAATGAAATAGAGGCCATTAAAGAATAGCACTCTCAAATACGAGATACTTAGCCGTGGCTGGAAAAGGGCCTGAGGCAGTTTGAGAAAAGGTGACAAGGAGGCTCTTTAAGTTAATCCATCTCTCTGACTCTAATACATGCCCAATACGCTTGACTTGAACTCTAGCGCCATGCAGCATCCATAAGCTTTGCCATTTTAAAATGCCCAGATTCCCGCAGCAGTTACAGTGAAGAAAGCCCTCCAGTTTGTAGATGATCTGTTGCCATAGTTACCCGAGCACAGGAACTGAGCACTCGTTACCCTCAAACAGGCAACTGAGCCGAGCCCAAGCCCCTCCTCCTCCTCCTCCTCCCCCTCACTGGGTCCCCTGGCTAGTTCATTAGCATAATGATTCACACCAAACTCTCCTTGAAGGGCCACCATTTGTAGGTTTTTTAAAATCGTCAGTGGAGCCCTGTCATTGTTGAATAAGTATGTCTTTACTGAGGCTTGTATGTTATATAGACGCACAGATAGAAAAATAAAATACAGTCCCCAGAGGACATCCTATTGTGAAGGCCTTTACTCTGGCATCCATCCCTTGAGGAATAATCATGTTCTTAATCAGTGTTTGAGTCACAAGATGTTTCTGTGTATGGTCAAAGATGCTGCAAAAGCGGGTGGCGTGGAAGATTTATGCTAATACCGACTTATGATAAAGCAGCGTTTACTACTTAGCAGATTGTGTGGGCTCTATTTTGGTAGACAGTTCAATTAACTTAACATTCCACAAAAATCAGGCCGCTTAAGAATTAATTGCCTATTAAAATGACTACCCACTTCAGGGTGGGAGCTTGTTTGCAGTTTGCTAAGCAGTGGTTCCTGTGTGACACTGTGTTTAGATGTTTGCATTTAACAGCTTATTAAAAGTCCCTCTTTAACCCCAAAACACATGCTGTGTGGGGACCATAGACTGTATGCAATAGGTGGAGACACAACAGTGTAGGTGAAGCACCTTGCTTAATCAGAGGTTACAAAGATGAAACCAAGCATAGATCTTTATCCATAATCATTTCTCTTACAGTCAACTACTATAAGGTCAAATATTTCTCATCTCTGATGTCTCATGATTGTTTTCTCTTTGTCTGCACAGTGATCTGCAACTTCCGGTCATCAATATGTCAGGCCCTGATCCTGGAGATTGGGGAAACTGTACAGATTCTGGAGAAGAGTGAAGGTAAAAGCAATGAGACCACAATCATTGTGTTTGATTGTAAATATTAGCAGTGCTGTACAGCAGAAAGATATCATGTACCTAAAGTGTTGTGTGGTGCTTATTTACCCAGGGCCTCAATCTGCTCCTCTGTATTTTATCTGGGAATTTGTTTTGTTTTTCATCTGCCTGGGGAGAGTCTTCATTATACAGTTATACAGTCTTTTTAGACTCAGTATTTAAATGTGACTACTTTTAGGCTAAATACAAAAATAAACTATTATGTTTTTCTGCACCAGAACTAAGGCTAGTTCCTAGAAGAGGGCTTTGAAACAGCATTCAAACCTTTATGTTGAAAATAAAACGTTATCACTTCATTTCACGGGTCCATACTTTGCTAATAAATTCCTCCGAAGATACCTGTTAAGAACTATGCTACTAATTGTAGGGAAAATGGAGGAAATGTTCTGAAACACATCTCAGTTAAAGTCTAGTAACTGTGGTTGAGTTTATAAACAGTTGTTGATTTCCAGATGAATTGATGTATTTCTAAATGTTTAAACCACCGGTCGAGAGTAAACTGCACTGGATGGCACAGTTTCATGGTGAACCAACTGAGGTCTTGAAACCGCTAAACAAACGGTAAACTTTGAAAAATACCAGTACCAACACTAGTCCTAATATACTGAGCTCATTTCATGTAACCTTTTTTATAATGTAATAACATTACCTTGTTTCAGTACAGGTGTTTGTAAAGTAACTTACATTATTTGTATCCATCATACCAGCTGAGCTAACTGCTAGCTAAGCTAACAGAACCCCGGCTAACGTAACTGCTGCCACGGATTTACCATTTCATGGCCAAAAAAACGTTAAAATGGTTAAACAATAGTTATTAAATTGTTAAATATAATTATTTTAATGAAATATGTTAGCTATTATGATAAAAGTAAAGTTACAACAGCAGAGAATGACATTCACGTTGCCATTTCAAGTACAAGTTCATTTGAGGTAAAAGATCAAAAATAAAATAAAAGTGCTGGAGCATTTCACCTGTATCAGAATAACAAGTAGCGTACTTCTTCAACATGGTGTACTGGCACATACTTCATACAGTAATGTGTGGTTCATTGCGAGGTAGTAAGGTTGGGTTTTCTGATGTGCACTTTGCTCTTCCTTTAGGTTGGTACAGAGGCTTTTCCACCAAGAAGCCTTCTATCAAGGTAATTATACCAGCATGCACAAATGACTGGTTTGACATTGTGTTGATTCCTGCAGGCTGCATACAATACTCAACACTTTAATTAATTGAGCAAATAGAACCCATCAATACAGTTATACGTGGGGCACAAGGCATAAATACAAAAAACTGGATTGTAAATATAACCTCTACTATAATGCAGCAGACTATTAACTAAATAAATTGTTGGACAACCAGTATTTAATATAAGGTTAACTAAGATTTTACTAAACACATGAAGTGTCACCAAAACATGTGTAAAACTGGTCACCTTGTAATACAAAGTTGTCTCCACATGAAGGTTTTATTTGATAGAGACCAATACATTTTTGTGAATGATAATGTGACGTGAGAGATGTGCATCCCAAAAATAACTTTGTCTAGACAACAAAGACCTTAATGACTGATTAACTTACTGAATAGCGCTTTGATTTGACAAAAATAGAAATCTCCTGACCTGTATTTCCAGATGTGCTTTCATAAAGACATAGTTTGAACCAGGTCGTTTTGACTTCATAACATAAAAGCACTTGGCCTAATTGTAATGACATCTTCAGGGTGTTTTTTACAAATAAAAGAAAACTATACAGCAAATATAATGCATTGAAAAAATACAAAGTAATTAAACTTTGGTATGAGGCACATGCCAGCTCTATCATTTCTTTTATTTTTGTACAATGGCACTTTACAGAATAAGAGCATCATGGATCCATCACTCTGACTGTGTAGTATTACCACTTAGCTGTTTTCTCTCCTGTGTAAAAAAAAAACAAATCCAAATCTTGTTTTCCTTTCAGCCAGCAGATGGCGTAATTAGTAATCTGAAAAACAGTAATTTTAACAAAAAAAAAAAGCGAATAAAAAATAAAATTCAAATTTATTTCTAATCCTTCCCAGAAATTGTTTTCTTCAGTGTCTTCTGCAGGAGAGATTCAAAAAGGCTAGGCAAAAAGAAAGTTAAGATGGAGGGCAGGATGGAGAGATTGTATCCAAACCTCTCACTTCACAGTCTGTGCGTACAGCATCATTATGATAAACCCTGCTCAGTAAGAAGAGACCATAGGTGCAGAACTCCGAATAATACAACCCCATCACTGCTGACAAAGATCAATACTCTGCACTGCAGTAAGTGGTTATTATATACGACTGACATATGTGCTTGCCATAAGATTGATTGTTCCGTAAAGACTGTTTATGACAGACTCCATCCTAGATAACCTGTAGCAGAGCTGGAGAGTCATTATACAAAGTTGGAGAGTTTGAATATCCACAATTCAACCAGCAGTAACATCAGAAACACACATACCAGATATATTATTAGAAACATGAGAGCAGCAGGTAATTATTTATCTTGAAAAATGAAATGTCAGAAGCTGAAGTGTTGCTGCTGTAATGTTTTAAAGAAAGCACAAAAGCTTTCCAGTCCTGGTAAATGTAGGTGTTAGTGGCTACATGCTGTCCTTCCCTACTCTCATCAGCTATTTACAGTTCTTACTAACACCCCTCCATTTTGTTATGTACTCTGCTGCCCACATTCAATCGCCCCCATACTCTCTCTGTGCTGAGAGGAATTAGTTGTGCTCGCTGTGGCCAATTCTTCACATCTGGCAGATTAGAACAAGAAAGATGAACTGCAACGGTGGCAGTTGGCACCACTCAGTCTCTCATGCCCTTCCCCTGCTAAGCCAAGCCACAAAAGGGCTCCTGCACGTTGCTCTGCCTCTCGTCTCTGTAGTGTGTGCAGACAATCTTTTTTTCTTCGCATGGCAGAAAATGTCAGCACACAGCAAAGCAGAAACTGTCCAAATACATATAATGGAAGTGTGATCTCGCATTTCCTTCAACATATAATGTGTCGCTAGCAGAATTTTTTTATCTCAACTCAACGCAGTTTAAGTTATTCTACCTAATAACACAACACACAACACAATACTGTACATTGTGGTTACATGTTGCAGGAGAATTAAGAACGTGATCCTGTCACACTCCGTAACATCTCTGCTCCTTCCTCTCTGTCCACAGGGTATTTTCCCAGTCAGCTATGTCCACTTGAAGAAATCCACAGTGACCAACAGAGGGTAAGTCATATGATGAAGTGTCTTAGTTGAACTTGTGCAGCATCATAACTAGAGATACACTTATTCAACTTATTTTGATGTATGTACCCCACGCCCATACATCCACAAACATAGGAAAAAAAGACAAAAAAAGGCTTATTGGCTTATTAGCATACTGGCATACAGGGCAGTGTCAACACCACACAGCATAGAAAGATATAAGTAAACAAAAGATGTCTCTGAATATAAAATACATGCAAAGACAGACCAGTTAGACTAGTTTGGGGTGGGCAATTTGATGATATAGCAATCCCTTTATTATGTTAGACTGTATTAGGCCACTCAAGGCAGTGTTGCATACCAGTAGGATGGACTTCTTTATGGCAAAGTTGAATTTAAAGGAATTATATCAGTCTATTGAAGTACCTCAATTAGTCAGGTATTTAATTCTGCTAAAAAGGTTGTTGCCATCAATTATAGACTACAAAGACTTATTTTGTACTGCATTTAATACTGTAGTACCTAATGTACTTCATCACGATAAACTTCAATATTGCAATATAAAAGTACACATAACATTGATAGTAGATTTTATCCAGGTCGCCCACCGCTGCGACCAGTCACACTAAGATCAGAGTGTAGGGAACACCTTGTACATATGCAGAAACATTACATTATCTGTGTCTGTGAATTGGTTTATTATTGAGTAGACACAAACAAAACCAAAAAAAGCCAGTTGAATTTATTGCGGCACATAGCATTTTATGTAGGAGGGGAGTGCAGCTCAAAATACTGAAGACAACATCAGCAGAGGTTTCTCTCTACAGATCCATCGCTACCATTGAGACATATTGGAGGATGATGTGAGAAATTATGAAAAACAATTCTGTTTATTCTGTACAGGTCAGGAGCTCTCCTTCATTCATTACACAGGGAGTGTGATACAGATTCATCAACTCAACAATGTGATGATCCAATCTATAAGACAATTACCACCGGACAGCTGCTGACACGCATGCACACACCCTGTCACACACACATGCGCACACAGTGGCGGTCAACTACAGTTCCCGTCACAATAGCTGGCCACGGCTGTAGAGGCCAGAGTAAAGGCGAAGACAAAAACAGTCAGCAGAGCTCTTCATCAGCCTGAACTCATGGATGTTAAATCTGCAGACTGGGAGCTGTGGCTCAGTGTGGATTGGGAGTTTGCTCTTATATCACCACCTTCCAGTTGAGCTACCACATAGCAGGAGGATTCTCGTTTACACTCAAACAATTAAAAGTACAGACTTGGAATTCGGCATTACTATAGTACCTCTCTCCAGGAGTTGCACTTTGGGAAATGTGCTTTGCTGTCTCTTGGAGTTAATGAGGTGAAACAGCTAATGCAAATCTGTAGTTCTCCCAAAGCATCCGTGCCACAGACAATCACCCTGACTCATTGTGTAATAGATGGAGATGCGTCCCTTGTTGCACAATCAATGATACAGTATTAAAGATAATTATTTGCAGCATAGGTCAGAGCTTAGTGACCTTTGGTTTAATGTTTCCCTGTGAGTGTGGACACACAGGAAGGATGTGTGTTGGGGTTTTCTACTGGAGTGCTCCACATCCGTTCCTAACCGCAGCCAGAGAATATCTCATTACTCTTCATGATATTGCTCTCTTCGTCATTTCGTATATGTTACTTGTTTAAAAAGCTGGCTTGAAGCAGTGACATTTATGCATGTGGAATATTTCACAGTTTTGGGCAAATTACTTTAATAAGTTAATAATTGACACATTACATATTACCCATTTAAAAAAGTATTTACATTATTAGGTCAATTACGCAGCAGCACAAAGTAATCAGTTACGTTACTTGTTACTTTCGTTACTCAGCTCAACGTTAGCCCCGGTGGCAGCTAACCATGTTCCGCACCAAGCTAGCTAACTACCGGTGTTGCACTGTATTCTGTGACCAGCTTAAAGTGTGCGCCCTGTTGTACAGATGATACTTTGCACAAGCGGTTGTAGCGATTAACGTTATTCAGTAGGCTACATGACAATATTTAGATGCTGCATGTTTTTGTACAGGGTGGCACAGTGGTGCAGTGGTTAGCACTGTTCAAACCCACTGGCCGGCTCGGGCCCTTTTTTTGTGGAATTTGCATGTTCTCCCTGTGTTAGTGTGGGCTTTCTCCGAGGTCTCTGGCTTCTTCCCACAGTCCAAAGACATACAGGTTAGGTTGTTGACTCTAAATTGCCTGTAGGTGTGAATAGTTGTCTGTGTGTCAGCCCTGTTCTGTGATTGTCTGCCGACCTGTCCGCCTCTTGCCCAATGCCAGCTACCGAGCGACCCTGATAATGAATGAATGGATGGATGAATATTTTTGTTGGTTCACACATTCTAATAACCTGTGTCAGAAAATATGACCAATGTTCTAATGTGCATCTGTTGACTTGCACCTGGAAAAATCAGGCTGCAGTAATTATCACATACATGGCATTTCTCTCACCTTCTTAAAAGACTGAATAACACCCCAAAAAATATCTATCAGAGGTTAATAGAATTTTAAATTGTAATGCCTTATGCTTTTCATTACGGAAAAAGTAATCTGCCAACATTGTGTTAGTGTCCAACACTTGTGTGTATCATTGTGTGCGCTCACATTCATGAACATGTTTTTTTGTTTTGTTTTGCTGCAGGCTGTGCGAGACTGTGGTTCCCCTCGAGGACCCTATTATCACAGAGACCACCTCCACACTGCAGGAATGGGGGGTTTTGTGGAAGCAGCTCTATGTGGTCAGTAGCACTATATTACAATACATCTCAGTCATCTTAAAACAAAACACTAAGCAATAAATATGAGGCTGAATCTAACAGATTTGGGAGTTGGGAGAAAAAACAGCTTTTTTTAAAAAAAGAAATTGCATCCATTGTTGTTTCATTTGCATCCTCCTTAGGGGGTTTAGTGGAATAATCTTTTCCAGTATGTTTTTCCTTCCCTGCACCTAATTCAACACCTGGTATAACCAGCAAGTATAGTGAATAGCCCAAAGATACAGTGACAGCTCCCTTAGATATTTCCCCATAGCAAGTCGTTCTGACTGCCTCCCTACATTTTCATATACTATCTATATAGGAGCAGATATGGTGGTTGGACACAGATAATGGCCTACAGACCTGTCATATATAATTTCATGCTGTGTCATTCAGCCATTGATTGATTTAAGCCTCCCTCTCGTAGTTTCGGCATCATCTTAAGATCCAGCTCTACTCGCCACCTTCAGTCAGCCTTTACTTGCCGGGCAAAAGTGATTACTGGAAACCTAAAGCATCCTTAATCCTGCTATGTGTCGAGGGGGCAGGCAGAAGTGGTTGGTAGGGTTTTGAGTTTGGAGCTGAGTGGATACATTGCGGAGCTGGCAGCGAGTTTTTACATAACCTCTCACTGAGGACTGCTCATGCTCTGAGCAACTAAGGAGCCCGAGGCATTGGTTTGGTGATGTAACTTTCTCTGAAGCTCGACTAATGTGAAGCGCTGATTTAACAGAACCCGTTTTGGTGCTCACCCCCTGTGTGATATGGGCCATGTTGCCACAGTTGCATCCATAATAATAGGATGTAGCATGGGCTAAATGTTGATACATTTCACCTTATTGTTGCCAATTACAATTCATGGCATTACTTCAGGGAGCAATGGCCTAAGCATAACTGTGTATCTGTTATAATGTACGTAATTAGCCCCGCAGAATAGACACCCGAAAGGGCTCATCAACCCTTGCAAAAATCTTTGTTTTTCAGTGGCCTTTGAGAACATACAGGGTTTATCCTCATTAAATTTACATCGGCATTGTGGTGCTGCTTAATCCTTGCATTTATATAAACAAACCTGGGTGGTAATGTGGACTTGTCATGCCATTAGGGAGAACAGAAAAAGCCTGCATTAAAAGCATTGCCCTTGTGCTACGACAAATGGTGATGAAATTCCTTACCGTGAGGAGGTCAAAGCAGACTTGCAAGGGAATTCTTTTTTTGTTTGTTTCATTAACAAAACCAGTGAGCTTTAAATCTCATTGGCAACACATATTTGTCCTGCGACCTGCACAGGCTGGCAGAAGTGGTTACAACGTCATTTTTGTCTTGATCATACTTCAACTGAATGTAAACTAAATCATCAGAGTCTGATATCCGAGAACCATCTGCATGTTCCATCGTTTTTTATCAGTGTCCAGCATTGTAGCTTTAGAGTTAAATTAATCATCTTTACATAAATGCTGCAGTAGAAGGAGATCACATATCCTAACTAAGCCTTTTTTTGGCTGCTTTAATAGAAACACAAGGTGGATCTATTCCATAAGCTGCGTCATGTGATGAATGAGCTCATCGACCTGCGCCGGCAGCTGATCCAGGGTCACCTCGCCCAGGACCAGACTCGTGAGATCAAGCGGCACATCACTGTACGGCTTGACTGGGGCAATGAGTGAGTTACTCTTGTACTGAGTGCATTATATTGAGATTGGCTACCCAAGGAACACAATATATCTTTGACACTAGAGAGATCTACATCACTGGATGAGTGGGTGCGAAATAACATCCTCTATGATGTAATTTTATGGTCATTTAGCAGATGAGTGAATCTCAAGCGGCTTAAAGTCAATGCACATCCCCCTGGAGGAACTGTAAAGCCATATTCTTACTGTTGCCAGTTTAAAACTTCATCCAACTGAGCTGTGACAGGCATCCATAACAGAGATAAAGATGTGGCTCCAACTTGACGGAGGAGGAGCCTTATATGGAGGGGCCATCTGTCAGTTTATTATAAAATGAATTGCACAAAAAAAGTACACAGAAAATAACTCAAACTATATGTGTTCATATAAAATTTAAAAAAAAAACACTCAGAAGTGAAGCTTGAAATTCCCTGTATGTTGTTCACCATGCGAGGTCAGAGCTCTGTATTGCACACTGACCTGAGAGCTGCAGTGATCTAATTTCATGGTTAAAAGATCACAGCAGCCCTGATAGTTCTCAACGATTAGAGGCAGCACAGTTTTGTTTAAGTAAAAGGTTACAGTGTGATATACGACGGCATGAACCAGAGGTGCAAGGAAACATTTACTCCAGTGCTGTACTTGACCTCTTTTCTCCCATTGACTGTTTGGTGGGTCTCTTTAATTCAAACTCATGTTGAGTGGTTATGTACTGTTCAAAACCCATAAATCCCAATTCCACTACAAGATCCAAATGATTCCAAAGTTGCCAAAAAAGTCTTATGCACAAGACTAATCTAAACCTGTCTGTTGGATGTGATGTTTGAGTTAAAATTGTAGCTTTCTGTTTGAATCTTTCATTTAATATCAGTGATAATTCAAACTCTAGCTGGAAGTCCTGGAGCAAACTGATACAGAATACAGTTTATATACTGTAAGCATAAGTTTAAGTGGTTATAAGTATAAAGATTTAAATTTTTATTATATTCTACTTTTACTCCACTACTTTTACTCGTATTTACTTAATAATAATTACTAGATGCATTGCTGGAGTTTATACTAGCTAACACTATCTAATGATAATGATGATAATATAATAATAGGACATGTTCTCATTATGCAGAATGGCTCTTTTTAGAGTGATATGTAATGATGTAGTGATTAAAATGATGCAGTAATAGCAGTATTTTAATGTTGCAGCTGGTCAAGGTGGAGCTAGATTTAATAACTTTAAATATGTTGAGTGGTTACTAAACCTATAAAAAAATCATAATGTTTAATTAGAAAACTCCTGTGTTTTGTATGTAAAATCCTAAAGCCAATGTTCAACATTTTAGGAAATATGCATTTTGGCCCTGAGCAGTTACCAGGCAACCAGCGGAGACTGACATTAGTTAGAGTGCTCAGCCAAGAGATGGTCTAGCAAATAAAATCCCACAGTAAAACAGCCAATTGTCATTTTTACACTCAAGTTTTTGTATGGATTAAACAAACAAAGATATGATGTGTGAATTAGTGAGATTAAGGCGTGCTGGTCGGCAGAGTTTGCTACTTTCAGACAGAGCAAGATTAGCTGTTTACTCCTTTTCACAATCTTTTGTAACTTCATATTTAGTGTCTACACATGAGATTGTACAATAGTGTAGAATCTTCTCATTTAACTCGCCGTCAGAAATCGAATAAACATATTTACCAAAATGTCAAACTATTCCATTTATATTCCAACTAGTAACTATAGATGCCAGATAAATGTAACTGAGTAAAAAATATAATATTTTCCCATGAAATGTAATGGTATAAAATATAAAGTAGCATGTAATAGAAATACTATTATGAGACCTAAGTACAGTACTTAAGTAAATGTAGAAAGGCATGTTCATAAAGTGATGTTTTAAGATTTGATTAGGATACATTACAAAGTTGAATGAGTCACATCTGGACAATTCTTATCATCTTTAAAAACTGACTCCAAGTGAAAAAGAACACCAACATTTAATACACTTTACTAAAGGTTGTAATGTGACTTTGTTTTACCCAGAACCTCATTTTATTTAAAAAGCTCTGATTCCTTTCTTCACTGCTGTTTTCTGTTTTTGTTTTTCATCATACACCCCTAATCTCTCTTTCACCAGGCACCTTGGCTTGGACCTTGTTCCCAGAAAGGAGTTTGAAATGGTGGATCAAGATCAGATCAGCGTATCAGAGCTACACAAACTGGTATGTTGGATGGGAATATTCTTGAACCAGTGCATGCTGTACACATTCACCCCGTGAATTATTGAATACAATAAATTAATAAAGTAAATGTGCATTCTATGTAGGATAAAATCTATTGCAATGACTAAAATGATGCGGTCTGTGAGCTTTTTCTGTGCCTTTTTTTTTTTTTTCATTGCACAGCCTGGTTTTGCATATAAGATGTGTAGGGATGTGTGAATGTACCAATTATCAAATCATCCATAAGAAGGTGACTCACAAGAGAGAGGGCAATTCAGCTGTTAGAGCTGCCTCATGTGACCTGTTCTTTATGCTTATCTTAGCGCCATATTGAGTGTGTCCCTTTTCTTGCATGCACGTGACTCTCACAAGCGTGATTGCCAGCTAGCAATGCAGACATAATGCAAAGTGACAGTCCCAGGTGAGGCTACGGGAAACTACATATAAAATCAATTTTTTATTGTTATTTTTGAAACCAAATTACATATTTTAGTCTTGGTTGCTTTAATCCACCAACTAGACTAGAGACATATTTTGATAAATAAATAATGCCTCAAATGTATTTTGGTTTCACTGACATGGGACTTTCAACATACACACACACACACACACACACACACACACACACACACACAGAGAGAGAGGAGGCTAACTGAAGCAGATCCAATTTTAGAAATATGCGATTACATCACAGATGTTATGAAATCTAATGTAATACTACTGGAGACTGTTATCTAGGAGGGGGAGATCCTTTCTGGTCAGAAGTTGAAGCTCCATATGCTGATCAAAACACTCTCCAACTGCCCTGCAGCTTCCCATTATCCCATTGCCATGTTTCTCAGCTTTGCACACAGAATGTTTGTGCACTAAATGCTTTGTCCAGTAACAACAGCGGGGCTCCTCCTTGCCAAAAAGCATCCTGACTCCGTCGATGAAAGTGAGCTTGTTTTTGGCAGGGCACAAGGCCTTGGCACTTCTTCAGGTAGGGGAGTAGATGAGTTCTTTTAGGCTGCTGAGCAGAGAGGTGTGTGTGGGCGATACTGGCTTTGTCCTCTCCTCTCCCACACGCTCACGTTTTGCCTCATGTGGGCTTCTTTTAGCGCCGCAGGAGCAGTAGTATAGCCCCACTGCAACGTACGTTGGTGAAATTTTGTCAGATTTGAAGCATGGACAGAGGCAGCACTCAGGTAGTGTGTGTCTGAAGCTGCTGAAAGGTAAATAAGTTCAATACTGTGTGGGATGAGTAAAGAATGGGCCGACTGATCTGATGTCTTTCCTTTGAACTCTGCTCTTCTTTTTTTAGCATGTATCCAGCAGACACTGTGGTCAGCAAAGCACAACCCAGGTATAGTCTTTTCAAAGCTGTTTGTTTACAGAATCATCAGAACCCTTCATGATGTGTCAGCCTCTTCATCTCTCATTTTATATTTCTCTCTTTACACTCTGTACCAAATCAGTGTCCTAAAGTCAGGGCACTCTGATACATTTAGACCTGGTGATCAAGGACTTTCTGATGTTTCATTGAGGATAAGCGTTTGTAGGGTTAAAAGCCCTTGATATAACATTTAAATTACAAGGTGTCAATGTTACGCTCCATAAGAACCTCACACCGTTGCTGCCAGAGTGTGAGGAATGACTCCCACTGGGACCACATGTGCCCCAAGATGTATGCACAAATGGTGCTGAAGGGCAATTGAGATAATTCTTTCCGCAGCATTTCATTTGACTGGAAACCCCAGTTTAAGTCTTTTTTAATATGTAATTTCTATCTCCCATAAAGGCTAGATGAAGCTCGTATTTACTGAGAGATGGCCTTAAAAGCAGTGTTGCCTGTCGATTAAATATGAAGCTACCACCTTGCTTCTTGTAACCTGCGTGTCTACTGTAAATAGCATGTACATGTGACAGGATGAAATACACTGTAGAGCATATATCAATTAATTATTCACCTCTTACAGTAGCCCCATTGATCTGTTAAATAGGCTTATCTATACACAGAGTGGCAGGTACTTGGCCTCAATCGCAGTAAGGACCAGCCTTGTTAGCGGTCACTTTCTTCTTGTTCCCAGGGTGACAGCACGAGACAGCGCCATGGTGACGGTTGCCGTGTCCCTGTGTCGCACCATCTCTTCATCAATCTGAAGAGCTTTACTTACAACAGCATCAGCGAGGATGCAGACGTCTTCTTCTTTCTGTACGACACTCGTGAGGCCAAACAGATCAGGTACGCGGGCGGGGGAATCTCAGTGCACACATATCTGCCCCGATATATCCCACAATGCAAGGGCAAGCACAAACATATGTCTACACACTATGTCTGACCAGCAGATTGACTGAGGCATTCTGTGGTTGACAGACACTCTGAAACTGTGAACTGGCTTATTTTGCAGTGAGAAGTTCATGGTGAAACTGAACAAAAATGGAGGACCAAAGAATCCAGAGAAGGTTGATCGTCTGTGTGCTCTCTTCACGGTAACATATTTTCCCTTCTGGACATAAATAGAAATATCTTGTAATTCAACTCTTTAAGGGACATTTTTCATCCAATTTCTCTGTAGGACCTGAGCAGTAAAGACTTGAAGAGAGACCTGTACATTGTTGCACATGTCGTAAGAACTGGTAAATAAAGCACAGTGTTTGTTTAATGACCGAAGTTTTTGGTTTATCAGTGCTTCTTCCTAGCGCGTCCCTCTCCTTTTTTGTTTCCAGGTCGTATGCTGCTGAACGACTCAAAGAAAGGCCCACCTCAAGTGCAGTACAGACGACCTTATGGCTGCGCTGTTCTTGCCATGAGTGATGTTTTCCACACCATCACAGACCTCAAAGAGGAGAAAGACTTTGTGCTCAAAGTTTACACGTGAGTATACATGTGAAGCTCACAAAAAAAACCCTTTAAAATCCTCTGGCATTTTAAAGTGTGAAACAGAATATTATCCGTATACAGCTGTCAGTGTAATTGCTTAGTAGTAGTTGCATGGCTTCTGTACTTTTGGAAATAGATTTAGAGTCTACGCAGTGAGGCGGGAATGTGTGAATGTTCTGCAAATGTCGTGCATGACAACCTAGTGCTTCAGTGTTGATGCCTGGTGTGTTTTGACCAGAATGATAATGAAGTGTCCTCTGGAAAATCAATAGCTGCTCACCCCGGGCCTGAGATAGGGCACTTGGCGTGTTCTGAATCTGGCTGCTTCTGTTAGGCTTCGCCACAGAGAGCCACTCCTGTACGCCAGCCAACCCAGTGAAGGAGGGAGACACAGAGAAGGAGAGGGGAAGAGACCGAGAGAGATGACACTTAGATAATTGAGCAAAGTTAGAGGACAAAGAAAAAAACAACACCGAGCTCAGCACATTCTCTTGTCAGTTAACAGCTAGATTGTCTCCTTGTCTCTGCACCGTCCCCCTCAGCGTCCGCTCCGGGTCAGAGGTCATTCATGCACTTTGCTTTCCTGTTGTGTGCAACATTTTTCTTATGTAGTGTTTTCAGGATAACTTTACAGCTCAGTGTGAAATGAAGATTTCTGGAATAGAAAGCTGTCGTTTTTATTGGATTCCTCTGCTGAGGCGAAGAGCTCTTCCCTTTAAAAAGCAAGCAGTGATTCAGTGCTGAGCTGCCTCCAAACTGTCAGCTCCTATAACGCTCCAGTCCGTGCATTTCCCCATGCCATCCCAGGGGCCTACGGGCCCACAGTAATGAAAAAGGCTGGTAGAGAGCTGGCTGTCAGGTTTGCTTAGTGAGCTGTGCATTTGGGCTAATGTGCTGCTTGATAGCACCTCCCCCTGCTGCTACCTTTTCTCCAGGAGGAAATCGGCTCTGGGACACATGCTGTTCATGTAGTCCCCATGCTCATAGTCCCGATCCCTCCATCTGGACCCACTAATGGGTGAGCTGTTAACAGCCCCACCCAACTGTCTTTCTCTCCAGATGTAACAATGAGAACGAGTGGCACCAGATACAGGAGAACATCATCCGCAAGTCCAACACCAAGTACTCAGCTCCCAGCACCAACTATGGTAAATATGTTGTCTGTTTGGTCTCCACAGGATTCGATTTTTCACCTTTTTTTTTTTTCTTTTGGTTTGAATTTATAGACAAGCAAAGTCAAAGGCAAAGTCAATGTTTGTTGCTAATGTTTTTTTTTTTTTTTTTTTTTTTTACAAAGGTTTTTATTCAAAGCAGCTCACAGTGAGTAAGCAGGTAGTGATGCAGGTCTTGGGTCAAGGGCAGGTCATGTGACTGCTGATAGTTAATATATTGGCTCAAGAGTAGTATATGCAATTATGTTTTGGTATGTAGACATAGAGACCGTTTTGGTTGTATTTTGCCCACATGTGAGATTTCTGCCTCCTCATTTAATTTGCTAAAAGCATTGAAAGGTTATCTTTAAAAAAAATGTGTATACAGTGTTTATAGGGACTATTTCCTTCATATAAGCAAGGTCTGTTGATTATTCTGAGAAAACAGGACATTATTCCTTGAAAGATACTTTGCTATTGACAAATCAAATCGATAAAACCAAAATAATCAACATTATCCCTAAGACCAAGTGAAAAAAATTCACAATTTTTTGTAACTAGTTTAGGGTTCTTATGATAATATAGGAGATATAAGAGATAATAAGAGATGCTGAACATTTATTAGTTTTAGAGATTTTTTTTTACATAGGTTTCAATACATAAGTATTCCTTTGACATCTCTGGTTGTATCTGTTTTTTTTCAAGAAATTGTTCGACATTTGGCATTTTCGCTTCCTTGCAAAGAGTTAAGTGAAAAGATTGGTACCACTCTCATGTCTGTACGGTCAATAAGAAGCTACAGGCAGTAGCAGTGAGAGACAGTTAGCCTGGCGCTGTTCAAAGGTATAACAAATAAAACGCCTACCAGCACCTCTTAAGATCATTAATTAACCCATGGTATCTCTCTTTTTATTCGGACAAAAACAGATGCATAAAATGACACTTTGTAGTTTTACGAGGGATTATGTGGGGGGGCTATGTCTTGGCCGTGAGCAGTGACTTCTGCTCCTGGCCAAGAAAGGGAAATTGTCCTTAGCTAAGCTAATTGTCTTCTGGCTGTAGCTTCATATTTAAAGGACAAATAAGAGAGTGGCATCAATATTCTAATCAAACTTTCGACAAGAAAGCCAATAGGGCTGCCAAGTATTTTCT
This sequence comes from Bovichtus diacanthus, assembly GCA_943590825.1. Taxonomy (NCBI): domain Eukaryota; kingdom Metazoa; phylum Chordata; class Actinopteri; order Perciformes; family Bovichtidae; genus Bovichtus; species Bovichtus diacanthus. The sequence continues at coordinate 865,626 of CALSBV010012228.1, read as the reverse complement.
CAATTAATTGCTAGAAAATGCAGTTCCCAGAGCCCAAAGTGTCATCTTCAAATTTCTGGTTTTGTCTGACCAGCTGTCCCAACAATGTTCAGTTTTATACCAGAGTCAACTCATGATGAACAAAATGTTTTATCTTATTATTTTTCTGTCGATCAACTGACCAATTAATCAACTAATAGTTTCTGCTCTGAACGTGAATAAGCATATATCCAAAACTGTCTAACTTTTACTTTAATTAATTTGACCAAAACAGACATTCCCCTCTGATGAATTCATCTATACATCTTTTTTTTAACAATTACAGATGGTATAGAAACTATGAAAAGATAATGCAGGTCACTTTCTTTGTGTGTCTGGTATCAAAAAATCGTGCTGTGTTGAATTTTCAAAATGGCCTCACCATAAGCGTGAACTCTCTTAATTTACTATTACTTGTCTTTTTTTATGAGCATCTCACACTTTGATATATGACTCATGCCTCACAAACATCTGTCACTATATTTGTGTGGTAGCCATATTTTTCCTTGCTTCTTTGCGTAATTCCACGACACCATTTCTCCTCCCTCCCTCTGTTGTCCCTGGCTCTGATTACGTCTCTCCATCCACTCTTGTGTCTGTCTTCTCCTCCCCCACATTCTGACTAATGTCCTTTAAATACCCCTCTGTCCCTCCCTTGTTCTTCTTCCCTTCGTTTACTTTCCCTTTAATTCCACTTTCCTCCCACAACCCCACACCTCTTCATTTGCCTTTCCCCCCCCCCATTTAAACACACACAAACTTGCCCACTCACCCCCCTTTCCTGCCCCCAGGCCTCATCATTTCCCTGCAGCTGCTGCGGGGTGAGCTGGAGCAGATCAGACGGGAGAACCAGGCTGTGTTCAACAGGGCCCTGGCACTCACACGCAAACTGGGTTTCCCAGATGTCATCCTGCCAGGTAAGGAGGCAAAGAGCAGTGGGCGGTAATGGGGACAGAGAGGTTCAAGGAGGAGGTGGAGACCAGAGGCCAGATGGCTTGGAGGAATGAAAAGAGGGGACGGTCACAGATCAGGGTACAGAGGATGCAGATGAAGGAGGACAGGGATTGTGCAAGAAGGATGGGGGTGAAGGATTGAATAGAAGGAAACAGCAGGAAACGGTGTTAGAAAGATGAAGGAGAGAGCAGAGTGGACTCATCTTTGAGGTACTTGTACTTGAGTATTTCCATTTGATGTTACAATATACTTTAAAGGAAAATATTGTACTTTCTACTGCACTGCATTTATCTGATTGCTACAGTTACTTTTTAGTTACAGTGAAAACATTGACTAAGCTTAGAAAATACAGTACAGTATTCGTACGAAATGTATACAACTCTAGTGGTCTCTTTTTACATTTCAGATGTCTATGAGTTGATAAATATTCACAAAAGAGACATTCCCCCTCTGAACTTCCCCAGATGGTTTCATTTAAATAACTCTGTGAGGACCAAAGAGGTTAAATTGTCCAATATTTTACAAAAACAACAAAAACTAGAAGGGCACTCGAGAGTGCAGACCTCTGCCAAGACTAGTTCCATAAGTGAAAAGTAATGCGTGTATGATTTGGATCCACTCCAAAATGTAATGGGTTCTTCTTTAGCCCAGGCTCGACCTTCCACCAAGTTTCATGAAAACCATGCCAGTAGTTTCTATGTAATCCTGCTTAAAAACAAACCAAAACGATACTGAACAGAATACATAACCTTCTTGGCGGATGTAATTAGAGAAAAGTCCCAAAAAATGAACTCAAATTTGTGTAGCAGAACTTTGTTTTCTCTCATTAATCATCTCATAACCCCTCAGATGTATCTGGTGGCCCTTTGAGGGGACCCGACCCCTAGATTGGGAACACTAAACTGTATATAAAGTAGTTCAAACTAGATCAGCTACAATAGCAAACGTTACTTACGTTGAAACATGAGTATTAACAGGTACACTTTTGAATGCAGGACTTCTACTTGTAACTAAGCATTCTTAAATTGTTATATTGTTACAAGTACTTCTTCCACCACTGGTATTTAGATAGGCTCTCAGATTTGTCACTCCCTACAGTATTTGCGTGAAATCTGCATTTAGGTCAGGAGCAGAGGTCTTCAAAGATAACTCAAAGTGAGAGAGAGAAAGGGAGAGGTGTGTGTTTATTTCGGTATATTTCATCAGATAATATTGCTCTGCTTTGTGTCTACTGAGAATGTATGATCCTCACCTCCTCTCTCCTCCTCACCTCCTCTCTCCTCCTCACCTCTTCTCCCCCCTCTCCTCTCCTCTCCTCTCCTCTCCTCTCCTCTCCTC
>CALSBV010012228.1:843190-863216 GCA_943590825.1 Bovichtus diacanthus | reverse complement strand
TCCTCTCCTCTCCTCTCCTCTCCTCTCCTCTCCTCTCCTCTCCACTCCAGCTCCTCTCCAGCTCCTCTCCAGTTAGCCTGAAATACCTCCCAATATCACCTCTTGTGACTCATCCGTCCCCAAGGAAATGACTTGGATATAAATAACTATAATCTGATTTTATAAATAACTGCAATATCTTCCTTCACTGTTGCCACTGATATTTATTGCATTAAACACTGACCTCACAAAAGGTGCTGAGGCAGCCATGAGCTACAGCGTATTACAACTCAGCAGGGTCATTTCTCATCAACAAGAACAATGACATGTGGTGCACATCTTAGTCTTAATTTATGCTGACCACTCGCAGTTCATCTGTAGCGCAGAGGCTGACATGTACATTATAATTTATTAACATCGCCAAGGTAGTACACATGTTTGTTCTCATAGTCTGGGAATTTCTGAGATGTCTTTGTCTTGTTGCGGAATCTAGCTTGAACCTCAAGAGGGTAATGATTTTGCACATGACATCCTTGCTTGTGTGTCAAGCTGAACAGAGTGCTTTGCCAATTTAGCAGTTCACTCCTATAACATTGTGGACTCAATGGACAGAAAAAAGAAGAGTCAAAATTGATGCAGCAGACCTAGGATATTGTATTTTTCTATTCCAATCTTGTTAAAACCTGACCCATAGTTACCCATAATGCAACTTGTCTTGCTAGTAACTGTTAATGTAGCCTCGAGCAGAGATGCATGGCGGGCTACAGAGGTCTGGTAAACCTCACTTCTTTCGCCCTCATGGATGTATTAGGGAGAGCTTGATATGGGCAAAAAGCCTTCCTGTCAAAGTATCCCAGTGGCCACTTGTGATATAGCAATGTAAAAATCACCTGCAGCCCAAAAACTATTTTCCCCATAGACCACCATTATAAAAGAGACCGATATCAAACTATTGACAGAACGCCTCAAACTGCGAACAAAATCCATCATTGCTCTTTCTGTATGAGCTCTTTTTTTTCCCCAATACAAGTTTTATAATTGAAAAACTGCGTGTGTTGGGCTGCGACTCGGATGCCAACTTTTTTGGCAATCTGCAGCAATTTTCATTCAAGCGACTGGCCGCCATGTTTGAGTCCAGTATCCAGTTCTTAAGTTCACGCTTCCAGCTATTTTCCTATTGTTATCCTCAACTGACAGTGCAGTAGTACTCACCAAGACCTGTAAACAGACTTTGATATGTTGGTGGAGTTTCCCTTTAACTCAAGTTTCCCCTGTGTAATTGTGTTAGGTGACACACGCAATGACCTGTATCTGACCCTGGAGCGGGGGGAGTTTGAAAGGGGCGGCAAGAGCGTCCAGAAGAACATCGAAGTCACGCTCTATGTACTTTATGCTGACGGGGACACACTCAAAGTATGACACATTTGTACACGAGCTAATGAGTGTAACCTTTCTCCCATACATCCACACACTAATTTGATACGTCATTAACAGTATATGTCACCAAAAACAATCCTCCTTTCCTTCTCAGGACTGCATCAGTTTGGGCAGCGGGGAGCTCAGCTCCAGTGAATACCGCTCTTTTGTCCTCTACCACAACAACAGCCCTCGCTGGAGTGAGATGGTCAAGCTGCCCATTCCCATAGATCGTTTCAGAGGATCCCACCTACGCTTTGAGTTCAGACACTGCTCCAGTGAGTCACTAATGCAGCCCAGTGGCAGTCATTCCTCAGAGTATGAGTTTATTTGAACAGATTGGATCACACTCTGAGCTATACAAGTATAGCTTGTGCTGTGTAGATACAGTATGATGATGCATGATATTATGATGCGCTTCTTTTCAGCTAAAGACAAAGGAGAGAAAAAACTCTTTGGCTTTGCTTTCACTCCTCTGATGAGAGAAGATGGGACCACACTGTCAGATGAAAGCCATGAGCTATATGTGTACAAGGTATGTGCAGGTTGAACACACACATTTTTAGATGTATGGTGTTCTGTATCAACTGAAACAACACATGATGTTATAATAATAGTTGTTATATTAAAAGACACGCTTTGCTGTCTCTTTAGCTGTAACATTTTCTGTCTTAAACTTTTAAATTAAAAGTTGAGAGCGTTAAAGTGTCCAAGCTGTGCACACTGTGATGGGGTGTTTTTGTTGTTGATGGGGCGTCCCGTGCTGGGAGTTGGTGGCTGCCAGCTCTTTGTGTGTCTTTATTGTATTTTCTCAGCGGTGGACCTTGGCTCATGGTCAACATGTAAATAAATGCACGATCCATTTTGTCTGCTCTCTTTCACCACAAACATGTACAGTATATACACTGTGATTGCTGAGCAGCCCCGAGGGACTGATCCAACAGTACCATGAAAAGTGTTTTGCCTGGAGGCTATTGTCAGCATTTTCTGGCCTGTGACCCCTGTTCAGGAATGACCACAGCAGTTAGAGGATCTTCTTATAAATAAGTCCGAAGTCCAGTTGCCTTTTACTTAGCACTGGAAATGATAATGTACTGTATTAAACTAGCATCAATATATTATTCTTAGACACCTCCTGTGTGGGCCCACTGGTAGAGCGTGTACCATTACGGCTCAGTCCTTACTGCAGCGGCATGTCATCCCCTCCCTCTCCCCTGCCGTTCCTGTTTGTGTCTCTCACTATCACATACAAAGCAGAAATGCCAAAAGAATAATCTTTAAAAAAAAATAGATATAAAAGAAACCCCCAAACTCCAGTGAACATCGCTACATACAATCTTATATATCAGTCAGATCTCCACCTTTCTGTCCCATGATGGTGCAGTGCCATTGTTCCATTACTTCTTTAAACTCCACATTTTCTTCAAACCTTAATGAATCTTCTCTTTTCCTCTGATATTTGTCCTGTAGTGTGATGAAAATGCCACCTTCAGTAACCAGGGCCTGTACCTGAGTCTGCCCTGCTGTAAAGAAGACTTCAACAGCTGCCCCAGCTTGCCGGCTAACCTGCCTTTCCAGAGAAGCCCCAAAGAAACTTTCTGGGTCTCCACGATACTCTGCTCCACCAAACTCACACAAAATGGTAATCGAACACCTTACATGCTCTCATTTTATATTTCCCACTTGATTCGAGTCAACTCAATTAGATTTTATTCTTCTTCCAGTGGACCTTCTGGCTCTTCTGAACTGGAAAGCCCACCCAGACAGGGTGTTGGACATCCTCGGTCGATTACGTCAGATTAGCGGCGAGGAGATTGTCAAGGTCACTGTAATCACATTATTCATATTTAATAATATTAATTAATGTTTACCTTCTGTGTGGCTGTATGGGGCAGTGTGCTTCCTTGACTACACACTACTCAAAATATTTAGCTTATTTCACTCAAGAAAAGACATTTATTGTTTTCTAATATAACATTTTAAGTGTGACTTTATTGATCATACGTGATATTATAATATTATTCCTATATGTTGATTGATCAGGTAAGATATTTAAGCTTTTCGTTTTATATTCACAATATACTTTTTTAAGTATCCACAAATCATTTAAGCGAAACGTCTGTTACTGTGTAAAAACATATTTGAGACTGTTTAGAAGTCGCATCATCGTTTCAGAATTAAAAAAAAGGTTTTATTCCTGTGTTTTTGGATGAAGGGGCTACCCTTTGTTTCTATTTTAGTTACCAGCGAGGCCTTTAATGTGATGCCTGTGCTGAGTGTTGTTCCTTTGTTTCTCCTCACAGTTCTTGCGAGATGTCCTGGATACGCTCTTCTGTCTTTTAGATGACAACACTGATAAATATGGACCGCTGGTTTTCCAGTCACTGGTAGGAAAATTAAAGGAGCACAACTATACTCTATTATATGATTTATTTTGCCTGTAAGCAGAGGAAATAACCATAACATCTATATATATATATATATATATATATATATATGTGTGTGTGTGTGTTTAGGTGTTCATCATTAACCTGCTCAGGGACAGCCGTTTCTACCACTTCAGACCTGTCATGGACTCCTACATCCAAAACCACTTTGCTGGAGCTTTGGCATACAAGTACAACAACAAAAGAAAACACAAACATTTCAATTTACATACCAACAAAGTCACGCTCGATATTGACTCTCATCATTTCAAACTATGTGTCTGCAGAGAGCTGATTCGATGTCTGAAGTGGTACATGGACCGCTCGGCTGAGGTCGTCCGACAGGACCACATCCAGGAAGCCATGAGGGTAAAGTATCACACACACTTTCGTCTTGTATGTGTGTGAGGGACTGATGAGGAGTAATGTGACGCCATATAAGACCTCGGTAAGTGACTTCCCTGCTGAGAGCTGGAAGTTATATAAAATCTCTGCAGATATTGACGTGTTCAAAGTGAAACATTTCCACTTGGTCTTTGAATTTCCTTTTCCGATGAGAACACATAAAGAAATATTCTCTTACGAGATCTGAAAATTGGAAACCTTTCTTTTATGTATTGATTTTCTCTGGATGATCAACCACAAACCCATTCAGTGCTCAGTGCCTATTCATTGTAAGGGAATTTATAGTACGAAATGACGTGTACATTCGCTGACTGTGTGTCTCTGTCTGCTTCCTGTTGACACCCCCCCCCCCCCCCCCCCAGGCTCTAGAGTACCTGTTCAAGTTCATCGTCCAGTCTCGTATCCTGTACTCCAGAGCCACCTGCGGGATGGAGGAGGAGCAGTTCAGAGCGAGCATCCAAGAGCTCTTCCAGTCGATCCGCTTCGTCCTGAGTCTAGACAGCCGCAGTTCAGAGAACTTGGTCTTCACTCAGGTCAGATAGTTCACACACATTGACACTCTGTCTACTGCTCTGACGACGTAGTGTGTCGCCTGCTCTGCAGCCTTATTTTAATCTGTGGTTATAAATGTTTTTATTTTCTCTTTTATTCATCCTCTTAGTTTGCATTCGTGATTCTTTGATTACTTTTTGTTTGTTAACTTTATTTCTCGTTTCATTCTTTTAACTTATTTTCACTTTTCATTCTGTGCATTTTGTGACTCATGCTTCAATCCCTCGCCCACACTGTTGCACCATCCTTGTCTTGCTCTGGGACAGTTTAGGGGTGTGATCAGCTGCATGCTTTACTGTGGTCATGCTTCAGGACTCTCGTCCATCTCAGTAAGTCACAAGCGCCCCCCTGTGTCGGTTCCACAATGCAGTCGATTCTGTGTGTCCAGGATGAAGTATTCTCAAGAGACTGTTTTGCAGTCACTGCTTTAGATAGAAACTGAGATTGTGGCTGTTAAAAGACATGAATTGTGTTCCTCTTTTTGAAGATGTTGGTGGTCCCTTATAGAAGATCATTTTGGGCTATTTTGTTTTGTGTCACTGTCACTCAGAAAAGAGCAATATTTGTGGTATAAGTGGTATTTTTTGCGATGCTTTCTTACATGTAAGTGTAGCTTCTTTGTAACGGTATTATTCCGTATGCACCCTTCACATTCCTTTATCTGTGTCCTTTGTTTCTCCCCCCAGGCAGCTCTGTTGAATAGTTTCCCTGATATCTTTGATGAGCTGCTGCAGATGTTCACCGTTCAGGAGGTGGCTGAATATGTCAGGGGCACCCTAGGGAGCATGCCCAGCACAGTGGACATCGGCCAGTCTATGGATGTAGTCAAACTACAATCCATTGCCCGTACAGTTGAGAGCCGCCTCTTCTTCTTCCCTGGTGAGACAATTGTGAATGCTTATGCAAAGTGTTTTTTTTCTTCTTTGAAGATACCAAAACAACCATACATGTGAGCCTGATGTGCATATGTTTCATCCTCACTCTGACTCCGTTCTTTTTCTTCCTCTCTTCCCTCAGAGTCTCGTAGTATTCTGCTGCCGGTGGTTCTGCATCACATCCACCTGCATCTGCGCCAGCAGAGGGAGCTGCTCATCTGTTCTGGGATCCTTGGAAGCATTTTTTCCATAATCAAGACTAGCTCCATGGTACAGTACATTGTACTATGTGCATACTCGACATATATGACTTAAAATCACATGTGATTACAAAAAAAAGTTAAATTGAATTAAAAAAAAAGCCAATATAAAATGCCTGTTTCCTTTTTTTAAAAAAAAAGATTGGATTGGATCATGGTAATGAAGCTGCAGCATTTTAGCACGAACACTAAATCATTCCCTTCAAGCGCCATGTTTGCGTGTCTGTGTGTCTCAGGAGTCTTCTGTTCAGGAGGAAGTGGAGATGATGGTGGAAAGCCTTCTGGATGTGCTGCTGCAGACTCTGCTGTCCATCATGAGCAAGTCTCACTCTGTGGAGACGTCCAGAGGACAACGCTGTCCCCAGTGCACTGCCGAGATAACTGTACGCTTCCACTCAATGTGCCTCTTTGACGTGCAATAAAAACAGGTGGAAATGAGTTAATATTTTGAGTTGATCAACCTTTTATGCCCATTTCTGTCATTTTCTTGGGCAGGGGGAGTATGTTTCCTGTCTTCTCTCTCTGCTTCGGCAGATGACAGAGCTCCACTTTCACCATCTACTCAACAACTTCCACAGCAAAGAGGAGCTAAAGGTAGGAAACTCTCAGAGTCCCAGAGATGCACACGCTCACAGCATTTTGCTTTAGCCTGCTTATTACATACCTTGACTGAATGCACTTTTTTTTTCACATATTCCTTGACAGGAGTTTCTGTTGAAGATCTTCTGCGTCTTTCGCAATCTGATGAAACTGACTATCTTTCCCCGAGACTGGAGTGTCATGAGGCTTCTAACTAGTCAGTAAGTCTGCTTTCCCATTTCTGTCATGCAGTCTTTGTCCCAGAGATGGTAGGGAAATACAGCCAACCATTAGATCAGACTCTTTTCAGATAATCCTGCTCTGAAGGTGACGCTTGTGTTGCACACTTTTTCATCTATTTTTGGCAGCTATCTCGTTTTGTAAGTTGACAGTGTAACGTTTGCTTTCTGCAGTATCATCGTAGTGACAACACAGTTCCTGTCTCCGGCGCTGCACAAGAACTTCTCAGAGGCTGATTTTGATTTCAAGGTGTGTGTGTCTGAGCAGCAGGGGGGGGGGGGGCTAGCATTTAGGAAACCCATCACACCATGAAGCCACAAACTGTCTGATGCTTCTCCATAATTACGCTTCTGAAATCAGTATTAATGATTTAACATGTGTGTTAGGTGTGGAACTCGTTCTTCAGCCTCACTGTGCTGTACATCAACCAGCCCAGTCTGCAGCTGGAGGCGCTCGGCCCGGCTAAGAGAAAGAAAGTCCTGGACAAGTAAGAAGTGTATATTCATACTGTGCATTCTCTTAAACACAGGTTCATTATTTATCTTACTTTTTATACTTCACTCTTTTTTTTTTTTTTTTGTAGACATGGAGATATGAGAGTGATGATGGCTTATGAGCTCTTCAGCATGTGGCAAAAATTAGGTGTGTCCGACAACCCGACTTCACAGACACATACAACTATCACAGGTAGATTTTTATGAAATTAACGAAAACGATGCCCCCTATCTATCTTAATCTATGTAATCCAGGTGACAACAAGCCCCACTTCATCCCAGGAATGATGGGACCCTTCCTTGGTGTCACCCTGGTTCCTCAGACCGAGGTTAGAAATATAATGATCCCAATTTTCCACGACATGATGGATTGGGAGCAAAGGAAAAATGGCAACTTTAAACAGGTCAGTATGACATTGTTATGTTATGAACTGGAGATTGTGTGCCCGCCGCAGCAGTTATTTATGATAAGAAAAATGGACAGCTTTTTGTCACATAACGTACCCACATCTTTTGGCTGACTGTGTGTGTGTGTGTGTGTGTGTGTGTGTGTGTGTGTGTAGGTGGAAGCAGAGCTGATGGATAAACTGGACAGCATGGTGTCGGATGGGAAAGGCGATGATAACCACAGAGAGCTCTTCAGCCTTTTGTAAGCATCAAACCTGTGTTTAGTAAGCCCGTGGAGTGATACTCAAAGTAATGCTGCTCTCATGGTTTTTCCCTCTAACATACTTCTCTGTGTTGTTTTGCTGTCACACCGCAGGACCCAGCTGTTTGGTCCTTATCCAAGGTGAGATGTAATGCTCTCACAGCTGAGACGCAGAGACATTGTCATTCATATCTATTCGCTCCCTGTGCTTGTCAACTTTAGTAAGAACATCTTACTGTATTTTCTGTGCAGCCTGCTGGAGAAGATAGAGCAGGAGACCTGGAGAGAGACAGGGATCTCATTCGTCACATCAGTCACAAGACTTGTCGAGCGATTGCTGGATTACAGGTATGCGGAGATTAAGTTGCACATAATAATAACTATAATGGTTTATGTCATGAATTTGCAGAGCTATGAGGAACATTTTTTTTTTTTAGGGACTGCATGAAAGGAGATGAGATGGAGAACAAGAAAATTGGCGGTTCCGTCAACCTCATGGTGAGAGATAGTTTTTTAGTCTGGACTTTAGAAACACATTTATGGATAATTCTTCACATGGGATAAGATTGTGCTCATTCTTTTTATTTGACCCCAGAACTTCTACAAATCAGAGGTCAACAAGGAGGACATGTACATCCGTTACATCCACAAGCTGTGTGACCTGCATCTCCAGGCAGAGGACTTCACAGGTAACGGAGATACTGGGTCATTTTTTGTGATGGTGCATGGCGGAGGCTTTTTTTCTGTGTGAAGTAGCAATTATTATAATTTTCTTTTTACTATTCTCGCCTTTTTCCTGTTGCTCTGGATGTGCCTTCACCCTCCTTTCATTGGATTTCACCAATAGAGGCACCTGGAGAAGAAGTAGAATAGGTGTAGGAGAGACAGGCTTATGGCGACATGTAGGGCAGAGTCATGGCTGTATTTCTGTTTGGAAATAATTTGACATGCATACCCATGGCCCACCGACACAGGTGATTTCCCTTGTTTTAGCTGATTACACGTCTTCTCAAGGTGTGGTAAGACCCTATTTTACTTACTTTAGAAAAAAAGTTATTTGGAGTCGGTTATTGTAAGTCTTAATCAAATCTGGAAATGCTGCTCTCAATCATGTAAACAGGAAATCAGGGCAAGTTGTCAGTCCATGTAATCGTGTAAATGGCTTAAGTGTTCTTGCTTTACTCACATTATTGGCAGTGGTGGATTTATTGTGTGCATGTTAATGTAGCTAAATATGACTAATTAAATACAACCTTATTCATCACTTACTTAGAACAAACTACAGGCAGCTGGCAAGATAATTGAAACACATTTTAATGTTCTGCAGATTTGGACGTGATTGCACATGTGGTTATTGTTTGAATCATTATATAAAAAAAGCTTCAAAGATGTGAATTCAAAATAGAACGAGGCCTCATTTGTCTTTGTTTTTCTACTGTGGATGCAATGGATTTATGTTGTCGTACTGTTTTCTTTACGGCTCCAACTAATGATTATAATATATTATCGATTATCTGTATTCAATAAAATGTGATAAGAAATAGTGAAAAATGCACATCACAATTTCTAAAGCCCAAGGTGATGTAATCAAATAGCTTGTTTATTCCGAGATATTTTATTTATTATCTCATTGGGGAAAGAAGCTAATCCTCACAATTGACAAGCTTTTTCTGTCAATCAATGAATTGATTGTTTTTTTTAGCTCTATTTTAATAATGTCTTATTACAGTTTTTACAGCCAATACAGTCTAATATCTAAGGAACTATTTCAGTGGGACTGGAGTCACTAACATTGTGTTGAATTTCTCATTGAGACTTACTTACGGTCATCCAACAACAAAGTCAAATATTCTTTATTTGCTTGTTTTCACCTCTCTGGTATGTCCCATCTTCACAGGAAGTACCTTATATGGGACAGTAATGTAAAACAAGAAAGTACAAAAAATAAAGTAGAATGAAGACAAATGTCTCAAAAACAACAAATGAAACGAAATTAAACATAAACTGTATTTTCTGTCCAATCACGGGTTCAAGAATTTCACAGAATCCACAGAATTTTCATTTGAGGATTGTGTCAACGCAACTGAGAAAAACTGAAATAGGGACTGAGAGCAGCTGATATGATTTCTGTGCAGGTGCATTTTGCACCTCTGGCCACCAATAAACCCAAAACACAGTTTTGCATCTTGTGCTTTGTGCCATTTGTACAGAGCACAAGTTCTTCACGAAAACTGCACCCAAAAAGTTAGCAGTTCATCACTGTGGCCAGTGTGTGCAAACTGTTCAACATCTGTAGCTTAACTACAGAGCAGATAACACTTTATTTATTCTGATGACCTTTGACCTGTGGCCCCTCGACAACAGAGGCAGCGTTCACTCTGCTGCTGTACTGGGAGCTGCTGCAGTGGGAGGACCGGCCTCTGAGGGATTTCCTTCACTACCCCTGTCAGAGCGAGTGGCAACGCAAGGAGAACCTGAGTCGTAAAATCCTCCACTACTTCAACAAGGGCAAGGCAAGTGAATTTTTATAGCTTTATCTCTCACTCCTGCCAGTTTGTACTGCAATTGAAGCTCACACAGTAAAACGTGTAAATGGAGGCAAGGCCAAGTTAGCTTTATAGTGATGGAGCGCTATTGATAGGTTTGTGCTGGACAAGTCACATAAGAGAGATAAGAGGGAGATACTTTACTGTCATCCATCTATATGCAGTGCTGCACAGTACATAGAGGAACAACATTGTGTTTTCCTGGTCCCGGTGCAAAACAAAAATGAACAATGAGTGATAACAATGTGCAAACAACAAGATATAAAAACAGGTGCAAACAAAATACAAGACAAGGTACAAACATGTAGAGCAATAACAAATATGTTGTGCAATAACAAATATGTAGTGCAATAAGAGAAAAATATAAATACAAGTAGTGTAAATAAATGTCCACAATTGTAAAGTGCAATAAACAACAGTAAAGGCAGTTTTATGCTTTATGTATATTTATGTAGTAAGGTAGTAAGTAGTGCCAGTAAAGTGAGGTAGGGTATAAAGTGATGCGTGCTTGTGATCATAAACTAAATCAACATAGATCACTTTACATTTTATAGCTTTCTTATTTTTTTTATTTAGTTAGTTTTTCTCTTAACTTTTTCTTGTTTTAAATGTTCAAGTGGCTGTTCGTTCTCATCTGCAGTGCAGCTGTTCCCAAACATAATTACATTTTGCCTTCATTAACATTTGGGAGTGAGACAAAATCTTGTTCTGTTTCTTATAATCTTTCTCAAAGATTTGATCATGTTTTACATCAAAACGTACTCGTCTTTGTACCTATTGAACTGGATTTTCAAGGTTGTATAGAAGTACTGAGATCCTTTAATTCAGTGAAAGTATTGTAAAAATACTACAGCATATAAGACTTAAATTAAAAATGTTACTTAAGTAAAAGTAAAGCAATATTGGTAAAACATTGTTTTACTTCTGTAATAAATGTAAAAAATACTTGGTATGAAAAACTAGCCGCCAATATTGTTATATTATCATTTGTATATTATATTTGATTATTATTAATGAGGCTTTACGTTAATGTGTACAGTAAGTAGCATTTTTATGTTGTGACTTGTGAAAGTGGAGCTAATTTAAACTACTTTACATGCTGCTTGGTAGTTAGACATTTAAAAGTACATAATATTTTTCAAGCGTATCATATGTTATATATGTAAAATGTTATCAACTATAGCGAGATAAATGTTGTGAAATACGATTATCACGTAGCTTAAAATCGAAATACTCCAATAAGTACCTCAATGCTGCACTTAAGTACAACACTTGAGTAAATGTACTTTCCACTACAGGTTTTTACAGCTGAAGCAACATGTTTCTATAGTGTTGAGAGCGTAAACAGAACTACAACATCATCATTCATCATGTAATTGCTATAGCATATACATTATCGCAAAATAGTTTTTTGTACTAAAGCAAACACTGAATAACATATAATATAAATACAAACATGAAACTTTTGTCCAGACCACAGTAATGGTCAGATATCTCCTCAAATGTGATTTGCCTCCCCGGATCACTCCTTCCTGGCTGGTATTCATCCACAAAATTAAATTAGTTGACTGGTGTCTGTGCTTTGGAGAGGACAATGCCCTCTGGACTGTGGGAGCAGCTGAGGAGGAAACACAAGTGGCCTCCTTCATTAACTCTTTGTCATCTCTAGTTTTTATTGCTGCTCTTATAAAAAATAATAAGTCTGTACCTGTGGAATCCCATGCTACTGTTATTAATGTTAAAATTCATCCAGGACAAATAGAAAGCTATATGTGCTTAAAGAGCTACTTGTAGGTTGACGACGACGGTGAATTAAAGATGGAGTTTGCAATTCCAGTGAACGATTGCTGATCTTTAATCTCAACGCCCAAACAAATCCCCACCTCCAGATTTAACGTCCCTCTCGCTCCCACTGCCTTTTTACTTTATACATCCACGGTCTTTCCCCTGCTTGGATAGTGGTGTGTGGCTCGTGGCTGCACCAAATCATTCTCAGCTTCTCAGCTTCATTCATAACATTGACATTCAAATTATTATTATTAATAACTTAGGCTGTGTGGCCTCTCTCAGCGCTTTTAGTTTAAAATCTCTGAACTTTTCAAAAAGGCACTGCGCTCCCAAGAACCCTGTCAGCGCTTTTCTGCTAGAAAAAGAAAAAGCAACCTATATAGACCTTCTCTCTCCCTCCCTCTCCCTCTCTCTCTCTCTCTCTATCTATCTATCTCTTTCTCTCTCTCTGTCTCTCTCTCTCTCCCTCTCTCTCTCTCTCTTTCTCTCTTTCTCTCTATCTATCTTTCTCTCTCTCTGTTTCTCTCTCTGTCTCTCTCTCTCTCTCTCTCTCTCTCTCTCTCTCTCTGTCTCTCTCTCTCTCTCTCTCTCTCCCTCTCACTCCCTCTCACTCCCTCTCTCTCTCTCCCTCTCTCCCTCCCCCTCCCCCCCCCCCCCTCCCTCCCCCCCCCTCCCTCTCAATCCACCCAGCTGCCGCCGCCGCACTTCCTCGTCTCTGTAACTGTCCCAGTCCAAAAGTCTAAATTTATAAAGAAAGGATAGATGTAATCATAACATATTTTTATCTTACCAAATATTCTGTGTCAATCCATATTTGTTGGCATTTTGACAGCATTTAAGAACCTCTCCTACTTGCCCCACACACACAAAGGCAGACACACATCTTTATCAGCAGACATTCAAAGCTTGATTTGAAAAACCTCATTAGAAGCCAAATGCAAAAAAACAACATTCAGTACAGCCGGCTCGGTCTGATCCACTCTGTCTGTTTCCCATTTACAGAGCCAGGGCTGTGTATGAGCACTAGATTTGTTTCAGCACACAGACGGCTAGCGGACCGTAAAGAAATATTCGCTGAAATTGACAAGAAGTGTATTGGATTGGAAAATAATGTACAGTAGACTGTAAAAAAAAAAACCCCAAAAAAACACTATATGTACTACACAGTGTGTTTTCTCCTTTCTTTACTGCACACTCAAGAAATATTCTAACATTTGCTAGATGTTAGTTTTCATCTTGAAAACTCAGATAAGCTTATAGAACATATAGTCGATTTTATTATTTTATAAAGACATTTCTACATATATACAGTAGATAAGTGTAAATTTGACAGCATCCTCCTTTAAACATAAATATTTTTTTCTACTAAATAATATGCTAGTGCTAGACAAACAAAAATGAAAACACCGAACACCTAATTGTTCTTCTGAATTTCTGCCCATATTTCAAGTAAAACATAACATCACACATTAATAACCATCTCCATGAAACATGAAGTATAACTTCAGAAAGAAATTCAACATGTGTTTTTGGTAGAGGCCTTTTTGAACATTACTGCAATAACAATGTATGATGAGTTGTATATGTACATACAACTTCCTGGTGAAAAACAAAAGCATATAAAGAAAGCCTGAATTCCAACTTTTAGCTCCGACCTTTGAAATATAAATATAGCTCAGCAGACAGACAAGACTCGTATAGACTCTTATGAAGTTTTTTCTTCCCTACTTTCAAATGATTAGGCTCTGATAAATTCTTCTCATGTTTAAGATGTTGCTGTATATAGTAAATCCGTCAGCTGTCTCAGTGATTCTTCCTGTGGTAAATTGGTGTATATGTATTTTTGTATACTTTCTCCTTGTCCTCCAAAGTAACTAACTATGATTGCTCTTTATCATAAAGCATAAATTTAAACTTAAATGATTTCTTCCGTCTATCTCATTTATATCTGAATTTGCAGTGCTGGGAATATGGAATCTCTCTCTGCCGGGAGCTGGCTTTCCAGTACGAGACTTTATATGATTATCAGAGCCTCAGCTGGATACGGGTAAGTAAAGTATTGGGGGCGTCCTGTGATTAGCAAACGAACATCCTCTGTGATGCTGGAAAGTGAGATTTTCAGCTCCCTCTTTCATTGTCATCCTCTTATTCAGTGCGAAGTGCGTATAGCGTCAAACACAATGTCCTAATTACCTGTGCACACCCACACTCATCAGGAAATGCGGAGGATTCAGCAATGTGTGTGATTAAATCATTATTCATCATGACTTTTTTTGCATGTTTATCATTCTGTGACAGAAAATGGAGGCAGCGTATTATGACAACATCATCGAGCAGCAGAGGATCGAGCCGGAGTTCTTCAGAATGGGCTTCTATGGCAGGAAGTTTCCTTTCTTCCTCAGGGTGAGACTTACTAAATCTAGTCTCATCTTTGTCTGTCCTGACACAGTTATGATTCTGCTGATGCGGACAGCTACGCTGCTCCTTCATGCTTCAGCAGGAGACAAAGTCAGCTACGGCAGCTTGTGCAAGAGAGGAAGGAAGATAGGAAGTTGATGCATGGGTTATCCCTCCACCAGCCATTCTCAGCTATGGATGTCATGAATCTCATCATAGTACAACAGAACCTTTTGTGTACAATTTCACCACTGAAGTCCACCAGCCTCCAGATAAATATTCACCTTATTGGTGCATCATGTCTACACTTTTCTAAATATCAAATTTCATTTATTTTCAATTTTGTGTGCAGAAAAATAACATGCCTTTGTTTCTGATTATGCCTCATATATTTGATTTAAAGCATAATCTTTATTTTTATAATAATCTATAAAATCACAATGTGAGAATGTGAAAGGCTCGTAGTGATGAACCTACAGAGAATAGTCCCAGTTATTATCCTGCAGCTCCACTCGACTTTACGGAGCTTTATATCGAGTTTGATCTCATTGTTTAGCTGTCCGGCGATACTTACTGTTCACTCTCACTGCTCTCATAGTGTTTTCAGCAAAAACGCTCTAAAAGCCCTCTGTACACTACCTTCAGTACTAAACAGCAGCGGACTCAGTTAGTGACTAGCCAGTGAACATAATTGAGCATTTAGCAGCTGAAGAGACAGATATTTCCCTCAGGATTTGGTAGAAAACAGGACTTAAAAGAGAGTGAATATTGGACTTCCATTTGCCAAGTGGGCAGACACACAATTCCAAATAAATTATAATGTTGCTCAGTAACTGCTGGATGTGCAAATAGGTAACCGTTTGCTTCCAGGTAGCATGTCAACTCAAAGACGACGATATGTCAACTTGTTTCCGCCGCCCACAAGTGGCCACAAAATCAGTTTTTGCAAATTGAAGGCAGAAGGAGATGTGTTATATTATTCAGCAGGACTGCATTTGGAATCCAGTCGCATTTGCTGTTTTATCCCTATTTAAAACAACTAAATTAGCACATTTAATAGTAAAACAGCTAGCACTACCATTATTAAAACAATAGCAATCCAGAGCATTAGTTTACTTATTGCTTTCTAGTGCACTATACTCCT
Source organism: Bovichtus diacanthus (assembly GCA_943590825.1). Classification (NCBI taxonomy): domain Eukaryota; kingdom Metazoa; phylum Chordata; class Actinopteri; order Perciformes; family Bovichtidae; genus Bovichtus; species Bovichtus diacanthus. The sequence continues at coordinate 847,466 of CALSBV010012228.1, read as the reverse complement.
CGCAGTCGTGTGCAACAGTTTGTCATCAGCATGTCACTGTTGATCTTCTCCTTTCTGCAGAACAAGGAGTTTGTCTGTCGTGGTTATGACTATGAACGGCTCGAAGACTTCCAGCAAAGAATGCTGGGAGAATTTCCACAAGCCATCGCCATGCAGCATCCCAACCAACCTGACGACACCATCCTGCAGAGCGACGCTCAGTGTATCCTAAAGGGCTAAAACTTTCAATTATTTTCAATATCAACAAATGATAAAAGACTGCCAAGGACAAACAAATGCATGTTTATCTAACCAGCAGTCTAAAACTCAAAGCGTTTCAATATCTAATGATATAAAAGCAAATCTTAACATTTGAGATAGGTCAAAACAGGGAATATTTGGTATTTTGCTTGATAAATGACTTGAACAATTAATTGATTCTAAAAGTTGTTGACAATTAATTTTCATTAGATCGATTCAGCAACTAATTGTTCCAGCATCACAGTTTGCGCTATGCGTTGCTCATGTTTCAGGTTATTACAGATCAAATAGGAACGCTTCATGTTGAGATTGATTTCCAAAGTCACACAGTGAGAGCAAAAGCCCCTGTCAGCATTTCTTTTGAATATCCCTCCTGCTCTTCCTCCTCTGTGAATATGCATGTCTGTCTGTCTGTCACTTCCTTGACACTCGGCATCTAGACTTGCAGATCTATGCAGTGACTCCAGTGTCAGACATCTCTGATGTGCCTCAGCTGGAGCGTGTGCCCGAGAGGATCAAGAGCTTCTACCGCATAAACAATGTCAGCCGCTTCCACTATGACAGGCCTTTCCACAAGGGGCCCAAGGACCGCGAGAACGAGTTCAGGGTGCGGTGAACCAGCAGTGCCCCTCTCAGTCCATTTCTGCCTCACACTTTAGTGTTTTTCACAGAAACACTGAATTCAGATGTAACGCTAGTTAAAAACATGCTATTGATCAAACTCGAAACTGCAGGTTTGATTCAAGCCTTTTAGCTGATGTGAGGGAATTAAAGTGAAGTCACTTTCATTTATATAGCCCAATATCACAAATTTACCTCAAGGGGCTTTACATACGACACCTTCTATAACTGAGACCATTGAATCGTATAAGGGAAAACTCCCCCAAAAGAACCGTTTTACGGGGGAAAAAATGGAAAAGAAACCTCTTCCAGGATGAGTGTTCACAGAAAAGACCAGTATAGTAAAATTACAGTATGGACAATCACGGTGACAAAACTATAGATAGATTGTAAATACATACGGTATGAAGAATATGGATCTGGGAGGACATCAAGCAACCTCCAGGTACGACTAAACAACAGGTAGAATTTGAGCCACACAACCTCCTGGAAGAGGACAGACTACACAAACACACATAAGGAAAAAGTCAATCACACAATTCATACAGATAGGAGAAAAGAAACAAACCCACAGAGGGAGAGAGAGACAAGGACAACATGCACACAAGGGAGAGAGGGAGACAAGAGGAGAGGCCGAATCTCCTGAAGGACGAAGATCCAAAACATCTGGAATGAGCCACCAGCAGCCAGGGGAGACAGAAATATCTCAGGGCGGCCGATGGTCCAGTACGGACAAGCCTGAGTGACAGAGAGGACAAAGAGGAGAAATTAGGGGGAGAAAGAAAGACATCGTCAGAGAGATGCAGGGGTTTTCAGAAAGTTTATAGTGTTCTCTTCAGCAGGACAAACATGAACTATAAGAACTTTGCTTTATTCTTATCTCTCCAGCCGCTCTGATTATTTCACCGCAGGTGCATTAGTCATAAACACTGCAGAATGATGTAATGTGGCAAGAATATACATTTTCCAGAATCATGACAACATAACACAGAGACAGAAAACTGCTATAGCATAAAGGCCATCAAATTGAATGATACATCTCAGACAAAAAAATGAACTTCAGCTTCTCTATTTACTGAACGATTTCTGTGCTGTGTTCAGGACTACAACTGATGATTATTTGCATTATTGATTAATAATGAAAAGATAGATAATGTAAAATTCCCATCAAATTTTTCCCACCCAGTGATATTCAATTTACAATAAGATAAAACAGAAAAGCAGCAAATCTTCACATTTTGAGAAGCAGGAAGCAATAGAGGTTTTTCTTTCGAATGACATTAAGGATTAACAGATGATCACGATTGTTGATGATTCATCTTCTGTTGATCGACGAATCTATTAAGCAATTCAGCCCTAATGGCATGCAAGCTTTTTTGCTGTTACTTTACTCACTTCCCTTGTATCTCGTCCAAGTACAGCCAGCAGGGCTTTAGAGACTTGGCCCAGACATGATACTCTGCTCCTCTTTCCTCTGACACAGTAACCTAAAGTTAGAATCAAACCAATAATAATTTAAAGTATTCATTTAAGTTTGTTCTTCTTACTCTACTCCTTAAAGAGCAGCTGACTTTTTTTTCTTCTTTTACCTCTACATCAACACCTAGGTTCTCCCCCCAGCGCAGCACTAGACCTTCATGATGTTGCCTTATTGATAGTAGACTGAATAACCTCTGTTCTCTTGTTCTGCCTGTTTTAACAGAGTCTGTGGATTGAGAGAACAACCCTGATCCTCTCCCGTCCTCTCCCCGGGATCTCCCGCTGGGCGGAGGTGGAAAGGAGAGAAGTGGTGAGGAGCTCAAACATTCACTCTCTATCATCTTATAGTGCTCACACTGAGGGGTGCTAGACAGTTTTCTTTTACGCTCTTTCACCACGGTAGCCATGCTTCTGAGGGAGCATGTTAGATTATATGTTGGTTATATTCACATAATAACTCCCCTTTTATCTTGTGTATATTTATTTCCAGATGGAGGTGAGCCCTCTGGAAAATGCCATTTATGTGGTGGAGAATAAAACCCAGGAGCTGCGGACTCTGATCAGCCAGTACCAACACAGACAGCATCATGGCAACATCAACCCGCTCAGCATGTGCCTCAATGGGGTCATAGATGCTGCTGTGAACGGAGGCATCGCCAGATATCAGGAGGTAGAGAGGAAGAGAGAAATAAATGGGTGGATTTATCACGTTCGTGAATTGATTCAGTGTTGCGAGAGATCTTCATCTTTTGACTTCTCTTCTATAACAGGCCTTCTTTGATAAGGACTACATCAGCAGTCACCCAGAAGATACAGAGAGGATCACACATCTGAAGGATCTGATGCAGGAACAGGTCGGAGCTTTGAGTTTAATCACATGTGGAGCTGTTTAGTAAACAGGCTTGCATATTCATTTTGTCAGCTATTTTTTTAAAATGTGGTCTTAGTCTTGTGTCAAAAATGTCCTTGTTAGTTTTCAACATATATACCTGTATATCATAGTCATCATATTATAGTGGACATTTCAGTTAATCTAGTTTAGCCAAAATATGACCTTTTATTCTTTCTCCCAAACCCTGTTGTCATCGTTAACTTTAATTAAAGTAAGTTACTTATTTAGTGCTCCTGACTGTGTTCATTGTGTGGTGCCAGGTGTAGTCCTGATATGGCGCGTGCAACACAGGAAACGATACTGCTGCGTTGTCCACGAAAATAAAGATAGCGTTTGGAAAAGTTTTTATTTTTAAACTACATTTTAGTCTTTTTTTTCTTCAACAATATTGCATGTTAATATAGTCACAGTTACTGTTTAATGACGTTAGTGCCGTCTCGTCATCGTCTCGTCTTAATTAACATATTGAGTCATAGTTTGGTTAACGATGAACACTGCGTGATGCTGTGAAAATCCTCTTCAGTGCTTTTTCTCCTCTGATTTCCTGTCATCAGGTGCACATTCTCGGAGTTGGCCTGGCTGTTCACGAGAAGCTGGTGCATCCAGAGATGCGTCCCCTGCACAAAAAGCTTGTAGATCAGTTCCACATGATGAGGACAGGTTTACACCATGTGAGTAGTCCCACGTGTGGCTCAGAGTTTTTCAGTTTGAGACGTGTTTATTTTTATTCTTGCTAACAAACAGGCACATTTACGCTTTTGTATAGAGTTTCCATGCAACTCTGTGTGTGTGGGATGAGTTTAATGAGTATTTTAATGAAGGTGTTTTAATGCATGTATGATCAGTGTAAATATTCAGAGCAGTATATGGTTGGGTCCCAGCAGGGTGTGCCTGGCGTGGATCGATTCGGCCCTGCTGGCTGCCCAGGGGTTAACTCTCCCCGAGGCATCCTCTCCTCCCACAGCCACATGAGCCCTGAGAGTGTCCGCCTCATGCACAGACACAGGTCAGTCAGCCACACACACACACACACACACACACACA